>JAZGTK010016189.1:0-12848 GCA_036877625.1 Ambastaia sidthimunki
TCCACACAGTGAGAATACATGTTAACAGGCAGGCGGGCTCCAACAGTGCTGTTTAACTGAAGACTATGTGCTATTGCATGACTCTGTAATCATGTCTGACATGCTGCAAGACCAGATGTGTCTGGTGGCCCTTCTCTCTCTCTCTCTCTCTCCCTCTCTCACTGCTCCACTTACATCTGAAAGAAGATGACAGCTAGCCTGGAATGTCTTTGACACCTTCCTGACACACATTTTTCTCCAGTTCACTGGTCACACATGAGATTGGTCATCAACAGACCTGGACAGATCATAGACTGTATCTTCTCTTTCACAATGCTGCCTAATGTGTTATTTTTGCAATATAATGTTATTCTATTTAGTTCTAATCTACTTTTATTGTATTAAGTAGGTAAACAATAGATATATATATCCATTAACTTTTTGGTCCTTATCTCGGACTGAACTGTTCTATGGGCCTTTTATGTATTGTATAGCAAAACGATTATTCTGACTAGCCTGAAACAGCAACATAATTTAACCAATGTGATGAGCAATTTGTTTGTCAGACCAAAAAGACAGTGATAGTGTATCTTTGCAATTCCATTTTATTGTGCTAGTGGCATAGAAATTAAGACCTTAATGTACAAGGTAAAAAAAGATCGTTTTATACAGTTTTGCGTGTATAATTGTGTATAATGTGAAGAAACATGCAAATGACAAACTGAATCTAATACACTTCTTTGTCTGTTTAAGACAAAGTTATTCTGACCTTCATTTTTGATCCAAATTCAGTATTGTCAAAACAGTGAACGCGCCCTTCAAAACAAAATTTGATCACATTGTTTTGTCATGAGTTTTTGTACTTTTGATAACTTTCAAAAAATAAGTATTGGCACTAAACTTTGTATCTGTTGATAAATTATATAACCCCATAATGATATAACTCCATAGTGTTCCTGTAGCTCAAATGAGTATGGCGTTAGCAACGCCAGGGTCATGGGTTTGATTCCCAGCTATGCATGGTCATGGGCCTGACAAAATATATCATTTTGGATGACGCATACACAGATGAAATAGTGAGTGCTTTCAGAGGTAGTGGGTGAGTGGTGAGCCATTTAATACAGTGCAAAGACAATAATAGCTGGTACTCTTCCAGCTACATATCTTATTAATGTGGCCTTTGAACACATAGAGAGCAATAAAAATCATTTAGCCATTTAATATGGCTGAAATATGTTCCCTATCTATTTCATGTCTCAGTTTATGTGTGTGCATGAGTGTGTGTGGGTTTTAATAGGTTGTGTGAAGTTAATATCAAGAAAAAAATGCTTCTCCAGTGACATTAATCAGTCTTAAACATGTTTGACAGTCAAAACAAAACCTTAAACACATAAAACATAAATCTTCCTAAGACAATTACATAGAGAGCATAACAGTTTAAGAAAGGTATGTTGTAACATTGTCTCCTTTTGTCTATTTTAGCATGTTCTCCTGGCCTTTAAATTCATCCTGGCATTCATCATTCAAGATGTTCCTAAACACATCCAAATCCAACTTGCCAAGCTGGACTTTGAGTCTCTAGAAGCGCTAAAGAAAAGGGTGAGTACACTGTTTAATTACTCCATATGTTAGCGTTGTCCGTTTCAGTTCAGCAGAGCCAGGCAACAGGAAATATGACCATCCCTGTGATGGTCCCCACCAGGAAGTACTTTACTGCAAAGATTGAGTATATGCCTTTGTGGACATTACAGAGTCAACAATGCTGGTCTGGTCTTTATCAGCACATGTACAGATGCAGGACCCATTATTAGATCAGGGAGGCATAGAGCAGCATTAACACGCTTTCTGATCATTAAATGATCCAGAGAGACCTTTGTACATGCTGTGTTGACTTCAGGTAGTGTTTGCTAATGAGGTTCAGCCATTTAGACAGATGTTTATCACCTCGTATGTGGCACAAAAAATAGGTCACACACACACACACACACACACTCTGTGGTCTGCTTTATTAGAAAGACTGACTTAATGATGAGAAACAACGCTTGTTTTCCATCAAAGACAGGCTGTGTTCAGAATTAAATACTAGCATACTACTTACGCTGCACACTGCCTACTATGTTTTTATATAACATTTTATGTTGTTTATATGTATTATGCACCAATAAACATATCAAACAGTAGTATGTTATACTGTGGTCACATGGCCTCATTACTTTGCATTGCCTAATTTAGCATGTAAATATGGTTGTTTTGCATTTGTAATCCAATATACAGGTCTTCATTTTTGGTAGTATGATTAAGTAAATCAAAAAACATAAAAAAATAAATTACAATAGATTAATGATCAGCTGTTAAAATCACAGTTAACATCACTTTGGGTTTGTGGTTCATTTGTCACCGAAAATGGACGTGGAAAGACAAGTTGAGCACATTGCATTGTGGGATACGATATCACAGTGTGCTCTGTTGTATACAAGCATTTTTTGCATATGTAGAAGGCCTTTACAAAATTTTAAGCATACAGAACATTTGCAAATCCAGAAAGTAGTATGGTGGTATGTTTTCCAAACACAGCCAAATTCAACATATCATGAAGTTTTAAGAGGACTTAATTACATTTTTAAAAATCCATCCAGCATCTATCAAAATTAGTTGTCATCAGTAATTCTGTGAATAGAATTTGACTGTTACACAGAGGTCAGAGTGGCTGGTATTAGTTTAATTTATTGTTTAGGCATATCAACTTTATCTAGTATTAAAGCCTCAATTAGACAGATGATTTCCACAATGACACAGAGTATTTGTGCTAAAAATTGAGACCATAGTCTCACTTCTGAAAGAGAAAAGGTCATGATATATAATGTACAATATTGTTAATGCTTCCATACGATGTCTGTGAAATGACAGCATTGACTGTCTTTAACTGAATTCGATGGCTTTATTTCAGCAGAGCCGAGCCCTTGGTCGGTAAGTCCGTTGCCATGGCTCTGGTTATATGGCACAGTTGGATTGTGAATGTCAATGAGCTGGCGTGTGCTGTTGGCATCCAGCGTTATCTTTAATATGGCCTTGTGTTTACTCCCTTTACTAACAACAGATAAGATTTGTTCGATATGGCCCTCGCCTTATAATTAATGTGGATTATAATTTATGTTGCTGCCCAGTTAATTCTGGTACATTATGAGCACTGCTGTAATGGATTTGCATTAGCAAATCACAACAGCAGTATGTAACGAAAAAAACAATTTGTGATGGACTTGAATGTTCATCATTGCAAATGATTACAGCGGAATGTTTATGATAATTAATAAATTAATAGTAAATTATTCTTAAGTAAATACATCTTGATGACTAATCATGTTTAACTAAAAGGTGTATAGCTTCTATTAACTAATCAGCCTCTATTGTAATCAGCTGCTTATTTGTTTTTGTTAATGAACTTACCCAGCCAGATTCATTGTTAAATGCTGATAATTTACTATATAAAGAAACTTATTGTAATTGACATAATTGGTAGATGTAAATTCAAGTGTCTGTAGGCGGTTAATGAATTATCTTGCAAAACAAAATCCTGCAACGTGACCGTTGTTGTGCTTTAAATTCTTCTGTTAGCCATTTAGAAAATCTAGAGGTGAGTCAGACCATTGCTGTATTTGTGCAGGCAGTACATTTTCTGACTCAACTAGGTGGTGTGAGTTTTGGGTGGGACTATTTTTTTTTTTCCAGTGAAGGTTTGTAATACCTAGAGAAAGCTATATGTTAGCATTCCAGATTGTCTTAATACTGTTGCTTGTATCATTTTTGTAATTTTGTTTGGTGCCTTTACAAAACTGAGGGCTTTATGGGTATATTAAAGACGTCACCAGGGAGCAATCTCTACATGCGGTCAGAAGATGTGAAAAGCAGGGAAAAGACTGTTCTCCCGGTAAAATCAAAGAGGCACATCTACCGCTACAATGGAGCACGGCTGACGAGCCGCAATGAAGGCGGGACTCCACCGAAGGTTCATCCGTCTAACATTTCTTTTAATTTAGCTGAGAGACGCAGATCGTAAAACACATATTGATTATGTTTCAGGATGACTAAAGACATGATGTTTCTTGGCCTCTGCCCCTTCGCTTTTCTTCTGCAAACTTTACCCGACATCATCCCGTCCCTCTGCTAGTTCTGGCAATGCGTCTTCACCAAAGCCTCTTCATCAGTGTGATAGACAGCAGCTAATCGTTCCAACTGCCTCATCAACATCCGTTAGAGCAAAAGTGCAGACTGCAGTTTAACATTTGGTCAGTGATACAGGACTGCTAGACCTTGGGGAAAACGCTTGGTCCAGTGGGTTAAGAGCACTAGTGATGAGCTAGCATCAAATGAAACTGTTTACCTGTATTTTCAATTGTTTAGCAGTTTGAGAAGGTGAAGACTCTAGGGCAAAAGGTCTCTGAAAATAGCCGGTATTTGCAGTGGCAGTGGAAACCCCCTGTTAGTGGCCAGTGTGTGGAAAAGATCCTTTGTGAACTCCAGGAAAAGGCCAAGCTGCCAACAGTGTAGCATGAAACCATTATGGCAACTGCCAATTTAAGCCTTTCTATTCTCTCGATCTCTGTTTAGCTCCTTACAGTTGTATGAGTGGCCGATAGGAATGGATAAAAATACAGGCCGGCATTACCGATTAGAGATACAATGCTAGAGATGACAGGATCAGAGGTACAGTGGGGTCAAAGATGATGCACACAGATGATGCGATCAGTGTAATTAGATCAGTTTTTTTATGAACATCAGTGGAAAAGGGACATAGACAAGAAACATGGGAACTGCTGGGGTTGTGTTAATACATCTTAATTTTATCTAACTTTACTTCAACACTTGCTCGATCGAAGTGTTCCCATGGAGATGGGACAAGGTCTGGACAAGGTGAGATGAAGAGATACTATTGTCTCGTAAGAATGCTAGAGTCTAGAATTCTCATCCAAATGCTCTACCTGATACAAATCAAATCAGTCACTATTTCTTTGACAATATATGCTTCTGTGTTTTTAGATCATCTTGTGTATTTTGCATTCATTATGTGTCCAAGGTTTTGTTAACTTGAAAATATTTAAAATAAATGTTTTGACAATTTTTTTCCCAGCAGATGCTTTTAGCTTATTACAACACACTGTGTCAGCAGAAATTTTGGTATTATTTTTATTTAAAGGACAGTAGAGATAGGCGGAACAGTGAGAGGGAAAAACAGGGAATGAGATTCAAACCCAGGCATCGTGTCTGGAAGTTTAGAAGCAGAGGTCTACGCACCTTCGGAAAAAATGGTGCAAAATCATAACGATGTCATGATGGACCTCATCATGTTCAGACTGCTTTTGACAGTTTCATGCTTGACTACCGTCACAGGAATGATTCTGCCCTCTGAGGCAGTCTGTCAACTTCCTAAAGTCCATGAGAATGTGACATGTTCCATGCTGACCTTTTAGTGAAGTTGGGGGAACTGAATGTAACATTGTCAATGTAGCCAACTTTGCCGTGTTGGAACAGAGGGAAAATTGGGTAACTATAAATCTGACGTCAGAAGCTCTCGGCTGGTTTTCTCATAAATTCTTAAGCAACAGTCAGGAATCACTGTGATTTTGTTGATTCACTGGATTCCACACAGCTCTTCATTTTCTAATGATTGATTCCCCTGATTTTGCTCTTGTATTTGAGTGCAGTTGTTAACATGAGTGATAGTGTGTTGGTGTTGCACAAGCTCTAAAGCTTCTAAACCCTCTGCCTCCTCACATAATCAATACTGACATGTCCAGTCAATTATGTCTACCAGGACCTCCCCTGAAATGCAGAACAGTTCATCCCAGTTAAGCACAGAATGCAGTGCACGGTAACAGCCTTTGTAAGAGACATTACATGTGGCTCTGAGGAATAACCATTGTAGAATGTTCTCAGACGGGTTTACAGTCTGGACTATGAACCACACATACAGAATCACAATGTCAGCAGCTTCAGCCCTATTGATCTTTCTTTTGGACTGAAAAGTTAATTGCACCTAACACATTTCACTGGGAATGTAATTTGCTCTGGTTTGCTGCAGGCAATGAAATGAATTGATTAAATGAAACTCAGAATACCCTACAGTTTGTGAAGTGTGTATGCTGCAGAAAATCTGTTAATGTGGGTGCTTTTTTATTTTTACGTTAAAGCTTGTTGCTATCATTATTTTTTAACTACAATACAGTTTCATAATAAGAAAGTTTTAGTCCTACCATAGCAGTGCTTCTGCTCAGCTCTTGAAGCACAGAACAACTCATCTGAGTCCTGCCTGGTGCCCTGTGAATAAAACCAAAATGCTGAACTGAGATCAACATTTTGTCTTACCATGCAAGACATTTTAATGTCAGAAAGAACGGATGCTTTATCAGCCTGAATGACGCGATGAAACATGCAACATTCTGAAAATAATTCTAGTATATTTATGAAAAGATTTTAGACTTATGCTTGTGCAGCAATAAGATGGATGCCAACCACTGTTTATAAGATTATAGATTATACAGATACCAAGAAACAGACACCAGATTTGTACATATTAGTAACGTTTGTACAGACATTGTGTTTCCGACCTCATTTCTTATTCATCTGAGATCAGATTAAAACTCTTAAACTTTATTATTCTGCATTCAAAAATAAGTTTTGTTTTTTTGTCTTTTCAGAAAATACTGGAGGCTGCGGAGACTTGAAGCACTGTTAACTGACATGTGACAACAAAAGACACAAACAAAGTCTAATGATTAAATTGCTGATGGTGTGAGCATACTGTACACAATCAAGTATTTACTCGATGTTAAATGCACTCCTTGCCGTATTATTTACATAAATGGCTTATTGACTTTATCATAACTAAATATGACACAGGGTGTTTTAAAATGATTTTTCCTGTTATTGCATTTACTGCATGCACATATTAATTTAAGTTTTTTCCTGAAGTTTTAGTCCGTATACTGTTACTGATATGATGATAGAGTGGTGCAAAGTTTGATGGGGTCAGATTTGGCTAGTTTTCAAAGTATGCTGCATTTTTGTGACTGTCTGAATGTAGGAGTCTGTCTAAAATAGGTTTGTACAAGATATGGTATAAATAAATTATTTATCAGGGCCTAAAAATCCAAGGATTTATTGTAATTTTGTGTCAATTAAAAATTGACTGGTTTCATTCACTTATCTCTCAACCAAAGATTGAGCTGTGCCTTTAACATCACTGTATCATTTAGCTGTTATGGCTTTTGTTTATTGATATCATGGTTACCCTGTGCTGTACTTGAAGATAAACATTTCAATATTCTCAGCCTGAAAATAAAAAGTATCACATGTTTCTTGTCTTTGTCACTTCCTTTTGAAGTGAGATCTTGATTAGGTCCTTCAGAAGGCGTCAGATTAACACCTGACATTCAGATCACTGTGTGTTACATTATTCTCTGGAAATACTGAAGATGTTCTTGCATTTATTATGCTGCATTAATCATAATTTTGAAATTTAATCAAGTCAATTTTCATTCATGTCCTTGATAACACAAGAGCAACACAAGAAATTCTTTGAGATGATTTTGCCCATCTGCATGATTTATGTTCACTTCATGTTTATGAAAAGAGCCTTGCTGGCTCTAAAAATGTTTTATCAATGGTTTTTACTTTTCACTGACTGTATCTAGTAACAGATATAAATTCAATTTAATTATAGTGAAAAATCTGAATGAAGCATCCAATGAACCAGTATTCCAATTAACACAGGCACTTTTTTTCTAAAAACTAAAAAATGACATGTTTTTTATGGGATATTGGAATGTGACCATTTTCTGATTAATAACAGAATATTGCTGTGCGCCTGAACATATGTTATCTAGCCTATTCATATATTATCTAGCCTATTATCTGGCATTAATATGGAGGCTGTTTGCATGTAACTAATAACAAAATACCTATAAAGACAGAATTAGCAGCCAAATGGGGAAACTGTGTTTGTGTTCCTAATGTTGAGAACAGACCAAAGCATTAATGCAGTAGTGCAACCGGGCAACAGTCTCATCAAGAGACCAATTAAAGAAGAGCTTGTCACTCTTTCTGACACTGTCTCTGCAGTTTACAGTAATGACACTGACAGTAAGTTGAATGTATCTGGTTTTTTTTGCACTCAAGTTGCTCTACTGACAACATGCACAGTGTGTTTGACTGTTAACTGTTTAACTGATGCTGTACATGCACTAGGAAGGACGTGTGTATTTGAGTCACCCCTGAAAAGCTCCTGGTTACCTGAGACAGCTTGGCAGCACAAATAGGCAGTAAATTAGGTAGAAATACTTTTCACCAGGAGGGACCTGTGGGCTCCCAGCAGTACCTGCTTATGTTTAACTTCTGTACACCAGATGTCCAGTAAGACTCTTTTTCAATATTGTTCATTAAAGCACACAGTCAAATAAAGTGTTGGGTGAATTAACAAGACATAAAGAACTAAATACTAGAACATTTCCTCTGACTTTTACTAACTGACTTTGACTTTTCAGTACAATGATAAAAAGACTTTCAGTATAAATTATTGGTGTAACATGCTATAGCAATGTCACAAAAATATGTCAATGTCACAATTAAGTGTTTTTTCTGAAATTACCATTACTTAACCAGCTGCTTGGATTTACCAGCTAAGCCAATGTAAATACAATGCAAGTTACAATCTAAATATTCAGAAGTGCAAACAATTTGCAACACACACACACACACACAGATTTTGTTTTAATACAGAGCTAGTTATAAACATTCTAACCTAACCCCCACTACAATTTGTGTACTTTATAAATGGGGATGTCCCCAAATAGATGTATAGGATGTCCCTAATATATGGTACATAAAATATTATACAACATATAACATTATATTGGTAAGTAACCCCCCACCCCCACAGTCACACAAACACAGACAAAATAATGGACAAGGGTTTAAAGACAACATGTTTCACATTTAATTTGACATCACAATAGCTATATGTAACTTTTAAGGACACGTATCAGCAACAGAACATTTATTTATTTTGCTTCTTCAAAGACTTTTTTTTAACCTCAGTACATGGTTTGGTCCTGTATCATCTCATGGTGCTTCTTTTTCTCTGAATGGACGTGGATCAATAATGTCAAATGCACAACACATGCACATGTCATTAAGCTGTGTACATTAGGGTAGGACAAGGTCAGAGACTGACATTATGCATATAGCACTGTTTTCTTCTCAACCTCCCTTGCTCTGTATTTGACACTCATATCTAATAAGGCTATATTACAGCTATGAACAAGAAGTCCAACACTGCATTTCTAAGTATAGAGCACCATATTTACACCTATATTTACAGACTTTATTTTTAAAACAATACAACAAAACAAACAGAAATAATTTTTAGGTCAAGTGAGCCATTTGAAGGGTTTACAAGTTTAAAATATAAAACCAAAACAGAATTTATATTTACATATAGCTGCAACTTATAGCTTATTGCAAATGCCCTTTAAATATCTCACACCCAATTCTGCTTCACACTCACAGCCTGATGGTGGAACTTATGTATATATATATACACACACCAGGTAATGTGGTCACCAGGTCACTCTTTACTCTTAATGTCATGTTTTCTGAAAGTGTGGTCATTCACCAAATATAAGATTTTCCTTATGTATCTGTTATCAGGTGTCCACAAAACAGCCCTGTTTTATCCCAACTGGAATCTGACTGAAAGCCCACATCCCACACAGCATTTTTAAAACAGCAGTCCTTTAAAAAAAATAAAACTTTTAAAAAAATATATGTACATACTTATAAACAGCCTGTAAGGTCAGTCAGTTCAGAGACTGGTATATACAGTAACTCAGAGCTGAACAGTACAAGAACAACAGGAGTGAGATGGCCAGGATTGGGAGCTGCAACCGAAAGCTATTTTTTTAGTCCAGAGGAAGTCCTTTATGATGAAATAAATTCTCTATTCAGATTGTGTTATGTAACAACGACAATGTAAAATATAATGTTCTCATTAACTATTCAGTACTGCACAGGTCATATGTGTGTGCTTGATTTCACTGCAGCAGAAACAGCCCTGTATGTGTTCAATTCTTTCACTGTGATCTTTATGATGGTAATGTGTCCTAACTGTATACTCACTTCACAGTGCAAGTTTATACAGTTTATAATTTGATAAACACTAAGATTAAACATTTAGATCTGGAATTTAAATTTGGCAATACAATATTACTCTGGTGGGCATACGAAAAGGGTTACAATATTAACCCTCTGCCAGTTTTGACTTGTAAAAATAGCACTTAAATCCAAAACCTCTTCTCTTTAAATGTACGCAAAATAAACAAAATTTAAGGTGAGGTGTGATGTAAATCAACTTAAGTGATAATATAATTTAAATTAAATAATTTGATGTTTTCTAGATAATCCTCAAACCCCTTTTAGGAAACAATCCATTAAAAATGTCCTTTATTTACTTATTGCAACTGATTGTCAGTAACCTCAAAAGTTTAGTTAAACTGAAACACTTTAAACAGTGAAATGGAAACAGTCAACAGCACTTTAAAAATAGTGAATAAAAACTGTGGAAAAATTATTTAAGACTCATCAGGGAGTGCCATGACTTAAAAATAGGTTTGGTTCCTCACTATTGCTTTTGCTGTAATACCATTTAAACTGTCTCTGATACTGCAATAAAACTGGGGCTTAATTTACATCTGTCTTGATACTTTTATTTAGGTTGGGCCATTTTAAGTGCTGGTTTTATAAACTGCCATGTTCTGCTCTGTCATACTTTTGGTATGTCATACTCTTCATTTAAATCTCACTTTATTAAAGGTCATTTATTTATACATACACAGTTTCTACTCTTGATTGATTGGGCCATGCTAGAACCATGGAATTCATGTTAAGAGCATTTGTTAAGGGTATAAAAGCACAATAAACAAGACTTGAAATCAAATTCCATTATTGTAATGGAATAGAACAAAGACACACATACACGAAAAGAAAAGGCTAGCAGCGTGCACTTCATTAAAAACTAATGGGTCCAAGAAAAGAAACTTAATAAATAAGTTGTCCGAATGATTAAGACTACATAGAAGGCAAGTTTTAAAGGTCAGGTTGGGGCTAAGAGGTCATATACAGCTACTGGTGGAGAACTCAAGTCATCATTACGCTACAAATGTGGCAACAGAACAATCAACTCTAAGACCCGGCCATGATGTGCCATCATATGACCTGACAGCAGCTAGCCTGGGCTGAGGCACAGAGAAGTCCATCCCGGGGACTTCGCTGAATGTTTACAGAGATGGTCTTTTCACACAGAGGTAGCTGGAGAACATTGTTTTTCAAGTTCAGATTATTCTCCTTAACCAGGCCAAGTTCATTCAGCATGACTGCAGTCTGATCTGGATAATGCTCCACTGCCCCAACACTACCATTCAAGGCAGGGTTGATCACTTTGTCCAGACTGCTATTGGAACCAATGCACATCTTCCAGGAGGACTTCTGCTGGACTTTGACGTTGGACAGGCTCTGAGGATCGAGGATAAACCGCCCTCCTCCTCCAGAGCTGCGATGCTGAAACTGTGAACTTAAGCACAAACTCATAAGCTTTAGACTCTCTACTAGTTCTTCAGCGCTCCGAGCTGCACTACGTGTTGAGCCATGTGAAGCATTGTTGTTGCTTCGAGAACAGCTGGAAGGGCCTCCTTGTCCTTTTGTATCCCCACCACCTCCACCTGTACCACCACTATTCCCTCCTCCTGGAGGACTTCCCTTGTCTGGTCCTGAGTTACCCTCCCCAGGTGGTTTACTTTGCCCTCCACTGCTACCACCCCCATTTCCCCCAGAGTTTCCAGGTGGACCCTCACTACTGTCTCTGCGATTCCAGCTGTAGGTAAACCCTGTGTCTTTGTCTAGACGTCTGCGGTGACTCTCAGAATCATCATCGCTGGTTTCTGAGCTGGAACAGCTTGATCCACGGCCCTGACTCTTGCGCCGATGGTAGCGTTTTTGGGCTGTGCTGGGAGATGCCATGTTCATCTTCAACCGGCTAAGCTTAGGTGGTAGACTCTCATCCATGTCGAAGTCATCATCTGACTCGCCTTCTTCCTCAAAGATCTGTTTTAGCACCGGCGCACTTTTGCGAGAAGTAAGTCGGTTGGTGATAGACGGTGGCTTGCGCCGCAGCACCACTTGGGTAGGCAATGGTAAAGGCTCCTGTTCTTCTTCTTCTTCCTCATCCTCTTCCACTCGAAAAAGGCAGGTCCGCTGCTTTGCTGAAGCAGATGCAAGAGGTGCCATGACCCCAGTCTTTAGGGGGTTAGCAACAAGTGCAGCGGCACTGCTGGCTTCACTAGTCTCCTCTCTACGGCTCACTTCAAGTAGTCCTTTACTGCGGTGACCATTTAGCAGGTTCTCAGTGCTGCGAGCTGGAGATTGAGGACCCCCACCATGAGAGATGGAAGAAGAGGCTAAACTGTCCTCAATGTCCTGATGCATGTCGATTTTGGTCGGCCATGACTGCCTGCAAAACAGAAGAACTTTTGACATCAGTGACAGGGAAAAAGTCAAACAAAAGGACTCATCAAACAGATACATCAAACGAAGTACAAGTCTATTAAAAGTTTTAATTCAAAGCAGAACTTTTAAAGCACTGTACAGTAGACAGCCCGAACATTTATGACAGTCCTTGACAAAAACAGACTTACTTTTTTCAACAAAGAACACTCAACAAAGAAACATGGCATTTCACAAGATAAGGTTCAGATCTGATGCCTCAGCTTACTTTTAATGTATCTACCTGTATCCTTCTACTTGCTTTCTGCTGGGGTACCATT
>JAZGTK010016190.1:0-12848 GCA_036877625.1 Ambastaia sidthimunki
AATCCTAATATTTTGTTACCAGTAGGAAATTGTAAAATGAAATGGCATGATTAGAAAACTATCATGGGAATGTTAAACCAATATCAATGAGTAAAAGTGTGGCGGTATTATGCAGTATCAACCACATGCAGTGATATACAGTCATATCCCAGATTGTGAGTGTGATACTGCTTTCATACAACAGAACAAACAATGGAATATATGTAAAAAACTAAGCATTCATATAGTGGATGTGTAGCAGTTGATGTATTAACATTTAAGGGTTGTTTTCACTGGTGGCAGAGTATGGAGGCCTGGGGCTGGACTTCAGCTACAGTGTGGCTGTTGCTGAAGAACTGGGGAACATCAACTGTGGAGGAATTCCAATGGCCATCGGGGTTCAGAGTGACATGGCCACACCTGCACTGGCAAGGTAATGTTTTCTCTTTAGTTTAAAGGCCCTGCTATTTTTCAAATCCTTTAATCAGATCTCAGACAATATCTTGGGATTGTCTCGCCTGTTGGTCATTTCAATACATGTTATCTGTGTTGCAATGTTCCTATCTTACTTTTAATCTACAAGATGCTTGTAATTACTGAAAAACAGTAACAATGTCAATGTAAAACAGGCTGTAAAGCAATTTGAAGGCCACAGTCTAGTATACAGTAGAGCTTTGCCATGTATTTAATGTGACTGCCGTGGCTTTTTTTGTGGGATTAAACCTTGTACGGTTCACATAGGTTGTAATCACACTTTGTGTTTGTTCTTTGCATATTTGATTTAGTTGTTTGGATTCAGAAATGAGGGATTATGATTTGTGTCTTTGTGTTTATGGCGTGTGGAATGATTTGTCTGAAATTGCCTGTAGCTGTTAATAAAATGTAAATCTCTTCTATGTCTGCTCTCTTATGAGTGTTCCACTGATTCAATTACAGTTGCCATGACACCCGCAAAATGACTGCTGAATAACTGTGAGGATGTGACTGTGACCTTTGTGCTATTGTAGGTTTGGATCCGCAGAACTCAAGAGAGAGTTTCTCCAGCCAACCATAATGGGAGACAAAGTGGCTTGTCTTGGCGTGAGTGAGACCGGGGCCGGCTCTGATGTTGCAAGTAAGCCTTTTGCCCGAGGGGAGGATACTGAACCATAACGTTCTTTACTTTGCCGTGGGTGTGTTTTAAACAGGATGTAAACATATGCAAGTGGCAGATCTAAACCTGATTACTTTCTCAAAGGAAGATTAAAGGACTGCATGGAAATATATTTTTATACAATGTGTGTTTTGTATTGTATATAGAGTAAAAGATGGTATTAATCACTCTACTGAACCTTAAACGCTTAACGATTAAAAAACTTTAAAGATTGAAACATTCTGGTGTAAAATTAGCATGCTGTATGACTTCAGGTTGCATTTTTTAGTCTAACATATAAATTTAAGGCTTGGAGTCTAATTTGGAGAATAACAACTGTCTCCTTCAGGCATAAAGACTACAGCTGTGCGCAAAGGAGATGAATTTATCATTAACGGGGGAAAGATGTGGACCACTAACGGTGCACAAGCAGACTGGATGTGCCTGCTGGCCAACACCAGCAATGATCCTCCACACAGAAACAAATCCTTAATCTGCTTACCCATGAATCTACCTGGTAAGACGGAACGCTTTCGGACTTTTGGAAACGTTTTGGAAAAGGGTAATTTGCGTGTTCTGACATTGTGCTTTATCTAATGCTTCAGGAGTTCATATTGCACGGAAAATTAATAAAATAGGAATGCGGTCCTCGGACACAGTGGAGGTGTTTTTCGATGACGTGCGGGTGCCCTGTACAAATGTCATAGGGCAGGAGGGAATGGGCTTCACATACCAGATGCTGCAGTTTCAAGAGGAGCGACTCTGGGGAGTGGCCAATAGTAAGTAATTCTTTCCACCTCCCACACGTCCAATCGCACGTCAAACGCGTCTCTTCAGTTTAGGGATTGTCGAGGGCATGACGTCTGTATGCTGATGTTACTGGTGCCAGTCTGTGTATAATGAAGCCAAATCACTCTCTCAGGCCAAAGTGTGTTTATCTCTGAGTCAAAGGGTAGACAGTATGGAAGTGCGTGTTTTTAAAAAGTGCGTGTTTTAGAAAAAAATACCTGCCAGTTTACCGGCATGTTCTGGAGACATCTTTTGACATCATTGGCAAACATTCCGACCCACTTCCTGTGTAGATGTTGTCAGGCCAGAAATCATAGAACAATTTCCTCTATCATATAATTTGTTAAAAAACACATTGGAATGTTTTTCTTTGATAGACTGAAACGTGTCTTGATGTTTCCATACATGGGCTTGTTTTTTAGTTATAACGATGATGGAGAAAGTTGTCCAAGAGACCATTAATTACACCAGACAGAGGAAGATTTTCAATCAGGCAGTTCTGTACCACCAGGCAGTTCATTTCAGACTAGCAGAACTGGCAACGGAGCTCGAGCTATTGCGCTCCCTATTGCATCGGGCCACAGGTGAGTGAAACCATCTCCCAAATTATTTCAGCATGATTTGAAATGGCAGTTATCTATGATGGGGAGCTGTGCAATTTCATGGGTTTGGATCTGGCAACGCAAAGTCTCGTAGCGACTGACAATTGCCAGATCAGTAATGGAACGAAATAGTACGAACACCAGCTTGCAATATTTCAGTTTTGCCCTTAACTTGCTTCCTTGGTCAGGATGTGAAATGTGAACCTTAGCACATGTGACTAAACTAAACATGAAAATTAAATGTGATTTCTGACATGTTTTGTACATTGTAATTAGCTCTGTACATTAGGGGAAATGATGTCACAAAGTTGGCATCCATGGCTAAGCTGAAGGCGGGACGACTGGCTCGAGAACTCGGCGACAGCTGCCTCCAGTACTGGGGCGGAATGGGCTTTACCAGCGATGTCCTAGTCAGCAGGTTCTACAGGTCAGTTAGTTTCATGTAGTATCATCTGAACTGTGCCCTCAGTCCTTTATCAGCACTCCAGGAGCTACAGTGACATCTAGTGATTTCACTGATAAATGTAACAGATGTGCATGTGTCCACCGTTTTGGCCAAGGATTTGGATGATATTTGATGGATATGTTTTAAATGTATAAAAATGGTAGAAAGATCACCAATGTTTTTTCCACAGGGATTCCAGATTGATGTCTATTGGTGCAGGAGCCGATGAGGTCATGCTGTCAATCATATGCAAGTACATGGACACTCTACCCAGGAAATGAGCTCACCATTAATTTGTTTTGGGTACCATGTCATTTTGAGCAACAAAGTGCACTTAAAAGAACTTCAGATTTAAAAGTAAATGTATTGTTTAATAAAAAAAATACTTATCTAGAACTTAAATTGTTGCCATAATGAAGACTTGTTGATGTTGATGAAAACTAGCTTTTTGTGAAGTGATATGTAAATTGTAAAATAGAAATATGTAAATTATAATAGTTTTACATGACTAATTTTGTTAATATGCATGAAAAACATTAAAGACTTTTAATCCTTCTGCAAAAAAGCATTGCTTATTCATGAAAACCACAAATTAATCCTTTAATAAAAACAGGACAAATTTCTGGCAGCTCAAGGAAATTTTATGTAAATACTCTTTCTAAAACTGACATTTACAAATTAATTCTGAAAATAAAATATGCATTGTTTACTATAGAGATCAGAAGGCTTTAATCAAGAACTGCAACAATGCATGTAAAACATCTAAAGTATATAGAATTCTGGGGTGTTTTCTGGTATTTTTACACAGTAAATTAATAGCACTGAACATCTCATACATGGTTTTAGGTCTCAGGATGAACCCTCTGAACTCCAGTTAAACAGTTAAATAGAGACAAATAGCTGACAGTCTTTTCTAAACTCCATTCTGTCACTGCTGTCAAAAATACAGTTTACACAATTAAAAGGATCATTGTACTGTTGTATGTCACTGACAAACACTTCACTCATAAATGCATGGCATATTCAACCCTAAAGAATACATCTATTAAAACACATTTATAGTGGTTCAGTGACCAACATTACACAATAATTGACATCACTGGATGCTAGGTGCATAAAGAAACACATTCTAACCAAATAACACTATAAAACAAAGATTATTATAACTAAATAAGAAATTATGCACGTGTTTATGAATTAACACTATTTATTGACCTGCATCAAGTATGATTCACTGCAATAAGGGGACACAAATTTGGATGAATTAGGACTAATGTATGCTGTATATATTGCACAATATCACTCATTGGCTCTGTTTCATGTTTAGTGGAAGCACTCTCACTCTCCTCAAATATCTCAGTCCGTGTCACTGCGAAGACTTAAGTCCTCTAACCCAAATGAACATGGCACATAAGAAAGTCCTGGATCTACTCAGTCCTGCCATCACCTCAGTTTGATCACCCAGTACAGGACGATAAACACAAACAGAGCAAAGAGCAGCATGTAGCACCACACCCTGGTTTGGCTTCCCCTGGAGAGGAGCTTGAGTCTACCCATGGTGGCCCCCAACAGACCTCCAGTTGAGTCAAAGTCGGAGTCCTTGAGGGTGCACAAACAAAACATGAATGTTAAAACTAATCGATCAATGTTTTTAGAAAATAATGACAGAACAATACATGTCCACCATCAATTTTATTCACTTACCATGTCTCCCAGCATTTTATTCTGGTACTTGACTTCATTTCCGATGTCAATTGAAAGCTGAACAGATATAAAATGTACATATTTAAGCATTCACACATTTCCAATTTATACAATTTCTATGATAAGGTGTGAGACTGGATTTTATTTTCAGTGTGGTTTAGGAGAATTTAGAAAACAAGTTGATTACTAGCGTATGCAAAACAACTCAATTTATTTGTATTATACAATGATTATTATTGTGTGAAAATGCTAAACATATCATTAAAACATCTGCATATGGTTAATCTATATTTTAAACATATCTGCATCTGTCGTAAAAGAACATTACCATGACTTACATGTTTGAGTGCGTTTACTTTAGCTCTCAGTCCCTCCTGTAGATGTTCATTCTCCTCCTCATACACGCTGCGTCTGCTGGCACCGAAATTCTCCTCACCTATACAATAAACACTATTAACATCAAGCTATATTTTCACGATTCTGTTCACATATTCCTGTATTAACCCGAGATATATGATTAATATGGCTAATATAGAGAAGTTTAGACAATTGCTGGCTGTGTAAAACAAACAATTTCTTCTGAAGCTTGTACAGTTATTTAAACATTTACGTAGATGTTTCCTTTGCGGGTAGCTATTTAGCAGCCGATTGCTACAAACATCCCTTAGTGATAATGTAAATTGTTGTAACTAAATGTTTTATTTTACCTAAATGGTTTGGTACAACCGGGTACTTATCATTTAATGTTAAGTTTAATGTCACACAAACCATCAAGTGACAAAGTTCTACTGGGTTTATGGAAGAGCTTAGCTTAGCATAATCTTTTATCGTATCTAATTTTTTAAAGCTTGCTTACCCACACCCGGACGCCTCATTATCGACTACTTTTAGCGATACAGTTATAATACACGATCAAACCAGTTTGAGTTTTGATTTCAGAAATGTCTGATTTATCTTCTCGTTGAAATGGCTGTACTTTCGCCTCTATACTCCACAAGCGCCACGACATCATACGGAGGCCGCAGAGGGTTATGCGATAAGCAAATGTAGAAAGGGTGTCTGGGTAATGGAGTTTTTTTCTGCAACACGTTTCATTTACAGGCGTCCAAAGACATCTTTTAGGAGATCTTTATATATACCCGGTTCCCAGATTTTTTTTCCTATTATTTGGTCCAAATCATTCATTTCCAAAACAAATTTAAAATAAAAGTGTAGCCAAGCTTCACTCATTTTACTGTTTAAGCTTGTCTGTTGTATAAAGTTATTATAGTTTTGCGCCAATGTAAACTTTAAAAAATTGTCTGTGTCACAAAGGCAAATATCCTTAAAATGTATGCTCTGTGATACCTTGCATTTAAATTGTGTTCTTGTACTCTGAAATCCAAATGTCCTTTTATTTTATTGTAGTTTTCTTATAAAACCACTTGCAGCTCCTATAATAAATCATTCTAGTCATATATAGATACATTCAAAAATATGTGAAAAGTACATAATGGTGATGTCGGCTTTGTAGAATGTGTGACAGACTGCTTCAGAAGCTGAGAACATGCACTGACTTTCTAGTCAAGCCCTGACAATCACCCTGACATATTTCCAGATGAACATCTCAGCTATGAGTCAGAGCTTAGCAGATGCTTTCTTATTAGCATTCATCATCACGCCCCTAAATCCATTCTCTCGCAATGCTTAAGTCAGGTATACATCCACAATATGCATCTCTTCTTTGTGCATTCATAACTAAAACAAACACTATTATGTGAGGATTATATTTTATCCATTGGACATATTGCTTGTCTCACAGAAGATAAAGTGACAGTTGTGAAATTGTTTTTTCTAGCACACATTATTAGTAAAACTTGGGATCAGTATTACATGCTTCTTTATGAGAATATAGTTCTTGCTAGGTACATTATTAAAAAATGTGCTATTTTTAAAGAACTATTTTTGATAGATGGTTCCATAAAGAACCTTTAACATCCACAGAACCTTTGCTTCACAAAATGGGTTTTAGACTCTAAAAAAGGTAAGGAAGAAATAGTTCTTTTAAGAACTGATTATTTATATGTAAGAATTTATCCAGAAATTCAGCCAAAAGTTGGATCTTTAACGTAGTAAATTTGGTATTCATTGAGTCATTTGATAATGAAGTCTCATTGCCCTTATATCTGGGTTGATTTACTGATTTAGATGCATTAGGGAAATAGTTATTGATTTGGCTTTGTGTGCTTTTAACCTGTCCCTACAGATCTGCACAGATGAACTAGTTCAAACGTGTGCTATAAAGCCTCTTTTAACACAGTGGCTTCTGAAGCTGTCAGAGCACAGAATTAATCTAATGTATTAACACTAATGGCCCATGACTGAATGGATGGTCATATTGACACTCAAATGCGTTGATGCTGGTGTTCTGGACTGTGCTATAGACAAAAGAGGCAAAATATCATTATTTGTTTCATTGCAAAATAAATAGAAGACAAAATTCCAAACGGAAACAGATTCCTTAGAATGAATCTGGAAGTTCATACACAGCTGTTTATTTCTCAGCATTTTCTCTGCATATAATGCAAGAATTATAAAAAGCAGACCCTTAAGTTGCTTTGCGTGCAAAAATGTCTCGGGCAAAGTCAGTATAATGTATACAGTAGCTTGATGGCTGCCTAAAACAGAAAACTAATTATGTGCTCCACTGATGGGCAGAAATGTAATTAAACATGCAGTTCCACTAATTTCACTTACAGTAGACTAATCTGATATTGTTTTATAGTAAATACTGTTGAAGATATTAAAACACAGCTTTCTGCATAAGCACACAGATAAGTGTAATTGGCATGTTGTTATCTTCTCTTGAGGATTTTGAGCCACAGACATTGATTGAGGGAGGTGAAAAACTGTGGTATGGAGCTTGAACAGAAGGTCTTTCCACACTGTTATTGATTCTGTGAGTAGTTATTGGGGCTGCATAGTCCAACCTGCTTTAATTAGTTTCTCCTGGGAACAAACTCAGCTCCTCTCAGTGAGTCAGAAACATGTTAGAAAAAAAGATGCACAGGAGGGGAAGTGTTCTCTATCTATTTTTGGAGATGGGATCTAATTCCCACTCCTGAAATCACTTTGAACTGCAGAAAATAAATCTTGAAGCCTCAGGCTCTTGTTCACATCTTCAGCTGTTTTTCAAATTACAGATTAATCTGGGCTATGGAATCTTAATCAGTTCTTGGCTCTATTATAAACCTTTATCATCTAAACATGTCATAATAATAAAAGGGTTAAAGTGCACTTATCTCCTTACAAGAAAGGTAAAACAGCAAATCCCACATTGCACAGACTATTTAAAATGTGTAAAATCCTTCCATGAGCCAATGAGCCAATTTCATGCAAGGATTAGATCAGAAACTAACTATTTGACTCACTGTTATATCATACATATCAACTGTTTTTCCCCCAAGTAAGTTACTTTGGTGATAAACATCTCAGACTCACTCTATATGCCCTCCTTTCTTATACAGACCAATGGGACTTGTGGGAAATTTGCTGAGCAAGCTTTGCACAAAGATTTAGCCCAATAAGCAAAAAAAGCTGAGGGCAACCTAATGTAGTACTTTTCTTAAGCAAACAACAAACATTTTATATAACATTGCTGATGAATCAAACTTTGTATTGTTCTAATAAAAAATGACACAACAGTTAGTTCCAGTCCTCTAATCCGCAGCGTTTCAAGAGTTCTGATATTTTCTATAACAGCACTGGAACTGTTCAAGATGGTGTCGTCACTGTTGACACAAAACATCTGATTCTGCACTGACTTCTCATGAACTATTCTCATTGGTAGATTAAATATAAATAAAATATCAGATCATGTTTTGTCTGAAATGCAAGTTGCTTGTTTCTTAACTAATTTATTGTTAATATAACAGTTGTATAAAGAATAGAGGAGCAACACTGGGACATGTTACAGATTGTATTAATCTGCTTATCTGTGCTGTAAATATCTGCAGCACTCAGCCATTGACTTTGTATAACAGTGTTTTCTCTCTAGACAATTATGTCCTAAAAGGTTTGCATGCTAAGGTACATTTCTAATAGAAAGTAACAAACTGAGACTTTTATTCTTTCTACTGATTCTCTGCCAGCCAGGAAATAGTGGGTGCACCAAATTTACTGTACAAACAAGGGCGAGACATCTCATAATAACCAAGCACACAGAACTTCCTGGTCTCATGAAATACTGAGCATGAGTTCTGTTTATGTTCTCACTACAATAATGTTGCCACCATACAATCTTGTTCACACAGGTAAAAGACCTGGCATCCTGTACTGCATTCATCAGTTTGGCCACTTTCAAACAGACAACATATCTTTGGTCCCAGCATTTGGTCCCAGCATTTGGTCCCAGCATTGTCACAGATGTAAAGAATTCTACTTCGATGAGTATAATCTTTGTTGACCTTGTTTTCTCTTTCAATTATATACTATATATAGTATATGTTGCTACAAAAGCAAACATGCTTTCAGATGTAGTATCTGTCTCAATGCTATACTTATAGTTTCATATGTACAAATCAGTGCTTATGATTTGTACAGTAGGTGGACCCTTTCAAATATCTTCCAGATATCCCCAATCGTTTCCGTCTCTCGGAATTTTAAGGTGACTTTATGATCACTTTCAGATGAGCAGGCACATAAACTCTTAATGATTTAAGAACAGAAACATATCAAACGAAGACAGAAATTCTAGCAGAAATAAAAGGCCCAGAGCATTTTATAAAAGGTAAGTTCTGTTGCTTTTATCACAGCAATGAAAGCTTTGAATTTCTGTCTGCAGATGTATTTCTAGGAAACCACTAACAATACTATCAATACTAACTTTTCATATCAGCTACTACATTACGTGCAGATATTCCCCCAAGAGCAGCCTCACATAACATCAACACTGGCTGACTCCACCCTCTGTTAGTCCCACTCATATTAGAGCCAATTACATTATGGTAATTTACCAAAGAGATTTGATCTAGAGAGATTTTACTCTGTAGAAGTAAATATACCATGTGTTGATCTGCACGTTTAAATGCACATTTACTCACGAGTATCACATGCTGATACTTACAATAAAAACACACACTATAAATTTACTATAGCCTGATTTACTCTTTCTAACAGAAATACAGAAAAACAGAAGCTATTTTTATTACATATCAGCAGGCCTGACAAGTGTAGTACTATAGGCACGTTCAAAATGCAGAGATGATACTATTTAAAAGGATACATTAGCATCAACACTATTTAATGTGACTGTGGTACATGCAGCACAAACTAATTCAATTTCAAAGGCTTACTTTACATCACTTTACATTTACATCCAGCGCAAACCCATCCAAGTGATTTAGTTTTAATTCATCAATTAGCTATTCATCAAATTACAACATATCACGCGTGAACTCATTAATAACTTTGTGCTTGAGGAATGCACAGTAAAGAGACATGATAAACTGAGCAAATATCTAAAGAATCACCATCTTATACTGAGACTTATATCTAACTAAAGAACAGCTGAAATTCACAGTTTAGTTTTAATGAAATTAAAGCATTGTTTGGTTGGTGCTCACAGTTGTTCTGGCTTTTGTATTTGTTCATTAATTCCCACCAGGTCTTAATTATGTTCTACCAACTGCAGGTTCAATGAGCTCGACAGGTAAATCATTATTTGCTGAATAGGGCAAACTGCTCATTCAAAACCGCTTCCCAGGAAACCTTTCACACGATCCAACACTTCTCATTCTGCAAGAGTCAAAGAAAACAACATGAGTCTCTAGCTGCTGAAACAAAAGCAGAGGAAAGCTCAGTCTTCATTCACTGAGTAAATGTGGATAAATATCACCAGAGCCCCTGTTTGTTAAAAACGTCTGCTTTTAGGGTCACAAAACTTTTGATTTTTTAAAATATGATGTAGGATATATGTACGTGGGAAAAACAGAATCATATTTTTAATTCCTCAATTAAACACAGACAACATTTAATGAGTTTAGTGTCCTCAGATGTGCTCACATCTCTCAGGAAACACTCTTAACATCACAGGTAATTATTTCTCTCCTCCTCTTAAGTTATATAAAGCTTGAATAATGTACCTGGGTAAACAGCAACACAAACAGCAACACAGTGGCCACTGCCTCTATTACAGATTGATGAGCACGCTTTCAAACGCTCTTTTTTCTTACCAGCAATATCTTTAAACATAGACGTTTCCAACGTGTGGCTGCTGCCTCAGGGAACATAAAACTTGAACTCAAATTAGACAATGTTTATAATGTTTGAATTTAACTTCTCACAAACGTAAAACACAGCTATCATGTGAAACCTTGTCGTGCTGTCATTTTCTATGTTAAGAGGAGCAACAGTGCCACCTAGCGTAACAGCAGATACTACAGCTCCTCTTCCTTGAATCTAAACTGCTTGAATATTTCTCTGAAGTCTCTCACTTCAGGACACTGGGATAATCCAACAATTGCTTATTTCCTAAAAGCTTATACGTTTGAAAGCAATACAACAATTGCTTTCAAACGAATGTACAAATCACAAACATTTTACATTCTAAATGGCACGGCTTGCTTGCAAATACATTTTTTATGTGATGCACATTATATATTTGTTGATATAAAGGATTGGAATAGGGCTTAAATTTGAATGCATGCCCTATAAACTGTAGGACAGGTTGACATGAGAACCAAAGGAAGAAAATTGAAGTTCTTTGTGTTGTTTCTTTTCTTTATCATTGTCATTCAAGGACAAACATCAGCTTACGTGTCAAAGAACATAAAAATGGTTATTAAAGTACAGCAATGTCTGGCAGAGGCTTTCTGTAATCTCGTTTCATGTTTCACAAACATCTCTGTGCTGCTGAGGGAAAGGCTTTCCCTGCCCAACAAAATATAAGAAAGGTGACCGTTTTTTTCAGCCTATGGATTGAACATTTACCAGATTAATTCTGTTAACATTAATTGGGCCCTAGACTACTACTTGTTATATAAACTACAAACTCTGACAACAATGTTTAAGGTTGCCAGATACTACCAGAAATACTACCTCATTTTGCATAATAATTATCATCATCGTCATCTTTTCATACTTTCACATATGGTAGAATGGCTGAAAATATAGAGATTTTAAGTGCAGTAGTCTACATGCAGTATCCTATAAAAACGTGTGCCCTCACTAGAAGAAATCAGTGCTTAGTCTGTTCAAGTTTAGTGTGAAATACGCTTCAGTACAGACTGAGGCATTTCAATTATAAACATTGTTCAGCTGATTGCCTCTGTTGCTTTTAATCTCACAGTGAAAAGCTTGTTTCTAGTGAAGGTCTAATCAAGTACTTTTACAATCAGAATAATCAGAATCTACCATTAAAGAACAACATACCCGTCACCAAACAATTCTATTCTTTTCTATGTCAAATGTCAATAGCGTATCATTAAACGACGGATTCACTTCAATCACATCAAATTATAGGTCTGAAATTAACTGTTTTATAATGAAATAATACCTGTTACAATAAATAGTGCCTGTTTGTAATACGCTATGATAACAGTGATTCCCAATCAGCTTCTAATTTCAACATTTAGATCACATCAGAACAGATAGCAATGTTAAGACGGTCTGTTTCTTAAAGCATAACATTGTATTGCCATGCACTGCGGTTGCATTGAATAATGCACAAATCGCAGTTTTAGCTGCTTACTCCTGCATTAAGACTCTGACAGGCAGTTCATTTAAAATATTGCAGTTCTTTTAAAAGACAGACATTAATGAGTCTACCGGGGATTGATAAGTAGTTACTAATAATTCAAACCGGCTTGTGGTGTCATCATTTAATGTTATCATTACAAAAAACTGATGCTGACGCAACCAACTGATATATGCTGATAGCAGACATCATGTGTGTGTGTGTGTGTGTGTGTAATGCTATGGCTATGGTGTTGATTTAATCCAGAAAAGCATAGCTCATCTCAAACTGTCTTTTAAATGATTCGATTCATTCTGCTACAATCTACAAAAACATGTAATATTATATGCAATATTACACAGGGACTACAAAACAGAGACAACATATTTCTCTGGTTATTTGGGGAGTCTGATGTTACAATAGAGAAATATTTTATGTTTAAGTGTGCATCATGAAAATATGGTTTATGACCTTGCAAAAAGA
>JAZGTK010016191.1:0-12848 GCA_036877625.1 Ambastaia sidthimunki
GAGAGAGAGAGAGAGAGAGAGAGAGAGAAAGCATTGAATGAAAGAAGCATTGAACAGCATCATGAAATAGTGCCTTTGATACGTAATTTAAATTTCATTTTGTCATTTTGTGGGCTCAGTGTTTCACTACTGTTTCATTTACAACATTAAACCACATAAAACATAGGAACAGAAACATTGAAAATAGGAACAGAAATCAGACGAGAAATTGGCAATAATGTAGCAAAAAGCTAATTGTGAATATGTCATTTTTTTGCATCCCAGGAATTGTTTTTGTTAACTGATAAACAGATATTTGGTTAGAATTACATAAACCACTTGTTATACTTCGTATTTTTTGTGCTACATTTAAAATGCCCTTTACAAGTAAAGATGCCTAAAGGTAAAGAAGCACCCATAAATAATATATGTGTATATAACATATTTATGGCACAACTCCCTGAATTTAGTGTATATATGTGTGTCTGTATGTATGTATATGTATGTATATATATATATATATATATATATATATATATATGTGTGTGTGTGTGTGTGTGTGTGTGTGTGTGTGTGTGTATGTATGCATGTATATGTGTATGCAGAACAGAACAGAACAGAGCTCACAGGCAGCTGCTGCTGGGTTTGATGCTGCACTGTAATCAAAGGCTGATTGTTACTCTCACTGTAAAACACATCTGAGTCAAGTTCTGACAAACCCTCTGACACAGGCTTGCAGTGTTGCTTAGTAACCAAAGCACATGTCTGACCTTATATGTGTGGTCATAAAAATGCATGAAGTTGTTTCATTTATTTATTTATTTATCTGTCTGTTTTGTTCTCTGTAGACCAGTGACTGATTTGCAGTAGCTGTTTATTAATACACCTAATAATATTACACACAAACATATTCATTTTGTATATGGTTATCATTGTTTATATTTGCCTGTTTACATTTAACTTTAACTCATTTTGCTGTATATCTGTGGATAGTAAATGAAACATATTTTCCATAAATCATTTTCTTCTCGTCCCTGCATTCTATCCCTTATTCTACACTCTTAAAGTTAAAGAACCTAAAAGGTTTCTTCACAGTGATGACAGAAGAACCCTTTTTGGTTCCCTTAACAACCTCTGAAGTATTTTACAAATTCCTAATACATTTATTTTTTTCGTTCTTACCTTTTTATAGACTACAGAACATTATTCCTCTGCAAAGAACCTTGGGTTCCGTGGATATTAGAGGTTCTTTATGTAACACTTAACAGCTCAGTAAAGAACCTTTTAGCAACATTTAATATTTTAAAGATTGATTTATATGATACTCCGCACTGTTCCATCCTGTCCTGATCTATTCATGGAAGTCCAGTTAGTCTGAAGAACTGGTCGAGGTTGACTGTAGCTGGTCAGATCAGCAGGACACCCCCCATCTGTCCCACAGGACACACAGATGTTGGGTTGGCTGTCTGCACAGCTGCAGGCCTGATACGCATGGTGGAACCTGCAACTGTCTGACGGAGAGACGGCAGGTTGGCACAGATGGTGTGGGGTGGAGGTGTACTGGAGGCTGCTGTGAATGGGCCGGCAGTGGAAAGGAAGGGCAGGTACCAGCATCTCCTCCATCTGGACCCATCGCTGGAGAACAGCCACGCAACGTTAACAGCGTTTCCACTGAAGGCCTGTCAACATGACAGACAGATGAAAGAGAGACACGTTTAACACATACAGATGTTACATGCACCACTGAGAGCATTAGAAGTCTCTGCCGTGTGCTTGAGAAGAAATAATATGGTCATGTTATAATTACCATCAACATAATAATATGCTACACAGTTTGTGCTCGTGCTGTTTGCTAATTTAAAGAAACAGTGCCCTAAAAAATGATCAGCATTTACATAATCTTATGACCTTCTAAAACTATGTGACTTTCTCTCTTTCGTGAAGCTTTATAAAGTTATTTTGGCAGAATGTTCAAGCTCCTCCTCAGCTACAAAGCGAACGTTCTCAGAACGTTTTTTAAAAGTGTTCTCAAAGTCAGCAAAAAGTTCTTGCAGTAACGTTAGTAGAACGTTAAGTAGTACAAGCTTGGAGCTCAGTGTAAACATGCTACAGTTTTAGTAACAAGATTTTTTGTATTCATTTGCTTTCTAAATTTCATTCACATTCAGGCGATTGGGTTCAGCGGGCTGTAAAATTGGGTGTTGTATCATTAGAAAAAAATGAAACAATTGCTTCATAGCATAAAATAAAAACCCTAATTGTGTTATTCTACAACTGTGTCTGATGATTTGACTTATTATCACATAAAACATGAAATTAAAGCTCAGAGAAGAGCGTCAGCATGTCGCTCTGGTTATTATAGCGACTGGAGCTCAGAGAAGATGGAGACTTCAGCCTCTATCAGAGAAGGTGTCAGTCACTCCTGCTGTGGACGTTCTTTACTGCAGCTCCAGGGCTCCAGTGTGACCTAAATACAAAAACTGTCAACGACTGACCAACAGAGAATCACAGAGAATATTCTGTCTCCAAACACTCACAGCACCTACATTCACTTCTACTGCATATTAATGAAAACATAAATAACAAAATGTCCAAGCGATATATGATGTTGTTTTCATGTGGCAATTGATGATAACATGCCAATTTGTGAATTACCAAGAAATCTTAATGATTTTTATGACTTAAAAATTAAATACGTTATAATCACCTTTGAACACATTGAATGTTTTAATAATTATTGAAATGTACCATTTAAAAAATTTAAATGTAATTTTTTAGCAAAAAATGTACATTTTTATTTAAAATAATTTAAATTTCAGCAAATAATGCTGATTTTAAAAAAAACTAAATATTTATTATTGCATTGTATGAATTTGCAATCACAAACTATTGCGTTCTATATTTATTACTACTATTATTTTATCTTAATTCACGTATTTATTAGGTTTGTATTAGGTTTAAAGTTTGTAAATGTTGTTAAAACATTGTTAAAAAAATAAGATAAAGGGACACCTCACGGCTCGGGTGTGACGTTGTCAGTGGTTTGATGCTCCTGACTGCCCCCTTGTGTTTGTCATGAGAACTGCATCAATCCACAGACGCTTAAGACTTTCCTGTTGTTTTTCCTTTACGATTAGCAGTATTGAATAAAGTATTGGATTTTCTTTTTTATTAAAAGCAGCTTAACTTACAATGAATTAAAAATCCGTTATAAAGTATTTTATATGCTATATAAAACATACGTAAATACCTATAAAAAACTATTTTAGGAATCAGAAAACATACCAAGGCAAAATGCTGACGCACAGGTAAAATAAAAGACTTAAAGCAATAATCAATAGTGATACATTATTTGCTATTCCTCTATATACAGACATGATTTCATAGCTATGAGTTCCTCCAATAAGACGTATATATGCATGTTGCTGGGGTGAGATAGTTGTTATTAGCTAATGCTGAAGACTTTCTGATCTAAAATCAGTGCAGTCACACACAGCACAGAGAATCTATGAACACTGATGTATGACATTGACCTCAAGAAGAGAGAGAGAAAAAGAGAGAGAGAGAGAGAGAGAGAGAGAGAGACCCATAACTGCCCAGTAACAAGCTCTCCCCCCTCATTGGCTGCACAGGCAAGTGTATTTGATCAGGCCCTCACACTAAATGACATATTCTGTGTGATCAGTACATGAACTGTATGTGAGGGCTGGAGCTGACAGAAGGATGAGAGACAACCTCAGCATCTGTCCTCTCTGGAGAAAACCTGACTCTGATAACACCTGGACAAGTTAAAGACCCCCAAAACGAAACATCTCTAATCAGCCTCGTTTTGATCCAATGACGTTTCACATCATAATGCCACGTGACTTATCATTATGGAGCCCCAGGAAAAAAAACACTGATAACTACACCAAATGCCTTATATTGCAGTATTGCTGTTCTTCACACAATATTATGGTATGGCTTCAGACACTTTTAATGTCCTGCACATCTCATATGGGCCACTTTAATAATATGTTTTTTGCTATATATTCCAGTCCCCATTTACTTACATTATATGCAAATAAACGTTAAGACCAAGTTTGCAAAATATTTCCGTTCATAAAGAACAACAGTCATGGGTTTGGACTCACAGGGTAACTTGATTTAAGGAAATTTTTTCTTCCTGTTCAATAATCATTTCCAAACCCTCATAATCATAATCATATCATAATAACCAAACAGCCCTGCAGAAATCTCTGAGTCTACCTGTCGTTTTGGGATTAATGGGCCTCTCAGTGTATTTTTTGCCCAGGCTGAAAAAGTCACACGAACCGGGTTCGTTTGGCAACACCCGGCGGGTTCCCTGCCAGCGCGTCGCTCTCCCAGATAAAGCTGAAGATGAAACGGGTTCCCGGGCTGCTGTTCAATGGTCCAGCCCTTATGCCGAACCCCTCGAGCATTCATTCAAATGCGTCTGTAATTGGTACATCTGTTAACCCTCTAAAGAACCGTCAGCCCGGTGTCACGCAGCTGCTAATGGGCACAAACTGGCAGCAGGTGCCGATCTTCTCCAGCGAGCATCTGCCGCAAATTCAATGAGCGGTGATTAAACGCAAAGTGCCTTAAATGCTGCCATAACATCTCATAATGGTGATTAAATCTGAGGAACTGTGATGATCTGCGGGCTGCTGTGAAATCATATTTTTAAGTGTGAAGAACAGCCAAGAAAAACAGGTCATAAGACTTTTACTGCTGCTGGTTGCTCAGCTGATTCTAAACCACGTGTTCAATAAAGCCACAGGGTGCGTTTATATCCAAAAGGTTATAACAAGGTTTTTATCCAGTTTATTGGGTCACGTATCTGTAAATCTGCAAATCTTTTGTATTTAATTATAAAATCCATTCATAAAATCTGCTAGTCCATTTATAACATCTGTAAAAAGTATGTATTCTTTACAGTCCATATATTACATATTTAGTTATGTGAATAACATCTATATTTACATTTTAAAAGTGACATTCAACATTTAAAAACGTCCACGTCTGATAAAAAACGTGACTGTTGATTTACACTGATATACAAAAAGTCATAATAAATGTTTTCTCGGAATTCCATCAGACTTCCAAAACGTGTCGGTGGTTTGATCAGTTTCTCTCATTAAACCTCCTTTTTTTTTAAAAAAAAAACCCAAACTAATATTTCTGAAAAAAAAAGAGAGAGAGAGAGGCATCTTTTTTCTTTGGCATAAATAACAATATATTTATTTATTTATTTTTCAATGTCACTGTTTAGATTTATATTTGAAATCTCACCCGCATTTGTTCATAAATCCAGTCAAGAAAGTGGGTCACATTTCCATAGACTCCAGGCTTGTTTTTGAGAGCACATCCGTCACCCCAGCTAGTGTCCCCAAGCAGCCACCACAGAGAATTCTCCTGTGTGACCAGAGGACCTCCACTGTCCCCCTGTGTACAGTTATTTCATTTAGCCTTCAGAATACATGCTTCAGTTATTTACTCTTTAAAGCTCTTGAGCAGCTTCTAACTGTTAGTCTGTAGCATGTTTCTGACCTGACAGGAGTCCACTCCACCCGCCAGTTTGCCAGCACAGATCATAGCCTCCGTGATAAGCCCGTTGTACACCAGCCCAAGGTTACACAACCCTCTGTCTATCAGCTGGATTTGGGCTTCTTGCAGGGTCTCTGAGGCAAATCCTTCAGGACAACAACAACGTTTATTATCGTGCTTTTCAGTTTCAACTTTAAAGTGGTTTCACCTCTGATCTGATCTTGAAAACCATTCGTCAGCTTTGAATTAATATTAATAACTAATATTAATCAAATATTAATTCTAGCATTTCTATGACAAGAGTTTAGATCTGTTTTAGACAAGGAGTTTAGACAAAAAAGACAAACCCCCACTGGTCAGTGCCCCCCATCCAGTGACATAACAGTCTTTTGGAGCGGAAAAATACATGTCGTAATTGGGCAAACACACCGGCCTGACACTCGCTGAAATAAACAGTGATAAATAGTTTAAAAAATAGTCTAACAGAAAATAAAGATATATAAATAATACTAGAAGTAGTTATAAAAATGACAAATACTTTTGGGGGATATTGCTTTATACTTGTGTGTGTTTTAAATATATACACTCATTTGAGATTGTCTTCAGGGCTCACACGTTGACATCACATGACCAGTTAAATACTTCTCACTTTGTCTCAGTTGCCCCCCATTATTTGTCACTTTCACTAGTGGAATCAATTAATTATGACTTAAGTGCAAATAATGCATTTTTGCAATAACATTATTCAATTAAAACCTTTGCATGATCCCACAATGACTGAGTGTGCTTTTAAATTTAAAAACCAATCTCAAACATTGAAACTAAACATTTCAGAGAAACGAGAAGAAATTCTTACACGTCATCCTGAGTGGATTGTTCAACTTCATCAGGGCAACATCGTTTTCATTGGTTTTTGGGTTAAACTTGTGCTTAATGATTTTGCCCACCGAATTTCCAGCTGCATAATGCATCTCACTTTGGGTCAGGTATCCAGCGTACACAGTCCATAGCGACGGTTTCGAAAATCTACACAGAGCTCACATTGTTCATCATCTCATTTAATAAAGTTCATCATAATCTCATTAAACGAGACGGAGTGATTGAAGCACTTACTCTTCAACACAATGAGCTGCAGTCAGGATCCAATAAGGAGTTATAATCGACCCTCCACACACGTGTCTTCTGTATATCTGCAGGCTGACCTGCCATGGCCACACCCCCTTAGAGGTCACTGTGACTCCGCCCACAATACGGGTTCCAATGTTCCTTCCACATTCTAGAGTTCAGAGGTCATAAACCAGTATTCAGTATTCAAGTTCAGTTACAGTCAACTAACTTTTTGCCAAAGCACTTAGCTTCACTATAAACTACAGTAAAATAGAGCAAAAATAGTTACATTTAAGTTAAAGGCCCATATTTTGTACTATTTTACCATAAGTTTATATATAGTACACAATGTCTGAAATGCTTTTTATCTAGTACAAACACAACTGTAATGTAAATTTAAACAAACAGCACCAAACTAAAACACACAAAAAAATTACACTAATAAGTAACTAAGCATTAACTTTATCACAAAATATAAAATTCTGTTATGCTTTACTACAATTCCTCTCTGTTTGACAAACAGCACGAAGGAAATACAAAACTCTGATCTTACCAATACATTTTAGTGCCACTACATTGTTAGACGGGCAGTCCGAACTAGAAAAACGTAAGAGAACTTTAAAAAGAATACATGGATACATGAAATAAATACAGTTAAGACATTTAACACACTGTAGTTGTTTTGGATAAAAGCATCGGACAAATGCCTAATTGTAATGTAAATGCATTGCTGAAATTCCACAAAAACAAAACTAATGTTTACTAACTTACCTTTTGGTAAAAAACCTTTGTGTGGTTGTATTCAGATTAGACATGTTTAAAGAATCTGTCTTCACTATCATGTAGTCTAAAGATGTTCGAGAAGAAACCTTTTCATAACCTACATAAGTATCTCTGAGACATAAACACACACCACAAACACAAACAAAGCACAAAACACAGCACAATTTTCAAACCAACTCACAGACAAGATTCCCAAGTGAAAAATGAGGTCATGTATGAAAAAATATACAGATGTATACATTTCTGAGAACAATTACAGTAAAAGTGTTTTTATACTGTACATCAGACTCTTTTAAAACAGACTGGGAGTCAGGACTAGTTAAACCTTTACCTGCTGTACCCGATCTTTTCACATGCCTGTTTTCCGAGATCATTATTCCATCCATCCGAACACACGAATTCCCATTTCTTGTTCTGGTCGGAATAGGCCTGAAGAAGGAAATTAGATCCATACAGACGAACTAAGAAAAAATGACAGATAAAATAGTCAGATATTACAGACAATACACTGTTTAGCAGGTTGTGACTTGTTTTTTAAATGTTTATGCGATTCTTACAGCATTTAGTCTCATTTTTTGCTGATGCCGGACCTGTGCCGTCAACTGTCAGCACACATACAGAACATTAACACACAAACAAACAATGAGGTCAATATGCTGCAGGAAAGTTCAACTCCAGTCCTATAGGGGGCACAGTTTAGTTCCACAGTTTAGTTTCAACACTGACCAAACACACCTGAACAAGCTGCTTAAATAACTTAGTGGCAGTCAGTAAATTTTTTTGGTCAAAAATCTGTACATAACAGTCTCCTTTTCCTTATTCACAACTGTAAGTTTAAAATAATGATTTATAGTTTAAGCTGCCAGTTCAGATTTCCCAGGAAATGTCAGTGTGACCTAATTTGATTTCACCACATGTAAAGACAAGTTTGTAAAGTTACCTGCAATTTCATGTTTCAAACAGAGATGGCGACAGAGAGGCTGAAGTTACAGATTACAGCTTTTTTTTTAACAGAGCTTGATTAGTGTTTTAGTTAGTTTAGATTAGTAAATTAAACTATGTAGGACTAGTGACCCCACAAAACATGCTCTATGACATCCAATGTCGGTTTCTTACCAAAATACAAAATCAATACCGCTATGACCAGGTGGGCGATGGCTACGGCCAAAACACACGGCCATACTTTTCTCCTGCGAACTAACAAAGGGTCAAAGTGTTACCTCACGAATTCTGAAACTCAAAATGAAAACAGTGTTGAAAGTGTTGAAAGCAAAAAGATTCCACCTTTGTAAACAGGTGTAGAGGACTGATGGATGCCAGGTGTGGCGGTGTGGTGGGTATTAACAGGGGCTGTTTGAGGTAAATATTGGTCTGAAGGGTATGAGGGGAGGGTGCTCTGGTACCGAGGTGGTGGGTTTTGGGGTCCAGAGTACTGGGGTAAAGCAGAGTTCATCTCAGGTGAAGGTGTGTACGGAGGGGGGCGCTGTTCATCGGGGTGGAACCCGTAGTTTACCTGAGATGAATTTTCGTAGATCTAAAAGAAATTGACATGATTTTGATTTTTAGATTTAAAAACCTTCGATTTTTAACTGCTATAAAAACAACTACAAACACTGCACCATCATACATTTTAATGTTTTCTTAGTTATATAAATCTGATCAGCTTGGTAGACCTTCATCAAGCTGGTTAGAGCAAGCAGATCACGTTCTACCAGTAATAACTCAGCAATGATCCCAAAACTTGGAAATTTGTTGTAATAATTGGAAAAAATAATTTGTTAAAAATTAACTTACACAAAAATTATAGGGGTGTTGTGGCATCACAAAAAAGCTTTAATCAAATTTTTAATTTGCATAGTTTTTCCTACAATGAAATGTTTCTCATATATACAAATCCAGCTACTATTTCTTTTTAAAATCAGATGACATGACTGGTGAATCATTTATAAAGCATTTTGTTAATCACCAGACTGGTTAATGCTTTTTAAATATACAGCTAATCGAGTTAAGACTAGTTCTGTTCGTTTCTCCACTGACAGAAACCATCATAAACTCATTCATAACTTCAAAATCTATAAGTTGTTACTGACAGATCCACTTAAAAATAACTTGATGATGTCATTACCTTGTTGTTTTTCATCTTTCCTCCTTTTGGCTTCTTGTTGGGATATTAAACTAAATCCAATATGTCCTTGAAGCTTAAACTAAGTTCTGCAGGTTGAACATTAAGCAAAACACACATTTTATACATCACATTCATTTCTATAACATCACAGAAACATGGATGATTTACATGGACATTCTGCTCTATTAAAACTTACAAGAACTTCGTCCAGGTGAGCAGAAACAGACTCTGTTGTCTCTCTGCAGGTGTAATGAAAGGCCACACCTCTGAAACTTCATCTGAGGTCACAGATATGCAAATGTATCATAACCTGGTGAGATGCACACAGAGTTTTTTGTGTGTGGGGGGGGGAGGGTTTGGATAGCTGGTTTACGAGGACACAAATATGTATAGTGATGTGTATAACAACCTAAACATGGTTTATGGGGACAGTTCCTGTTAAACTAATTAGCTTAAAAACAATGAATTTTTGTCTTTTTGAATTTTTCAACAGATTCTCATCTGTGGGATTCGAGAGTTTAACACGATAGCAATATAACACTTGTTATTGCTCTTTAAATGAACACTGTTTTCTATAGTTGCATTTTAAAGTCTACTTCTCTTTTCTCTAAACGTATTTAAACGTACCATTTTAAACACAGTAAAGACCAAAGCAAACGCTCAAAGCGAACAGATTCAAAATTTACAGACTTTTTAACATTCTGTGTTTCATAAAGAGCTACACAACAACAACTGGATTAAATAACTGTAACTAAGCCAAGTTATTCCACACAGAATTGTAATTTTTATCTTAAGCTTCAGAATCGAGACAGAAATGACATGAAAATATTCAAACTTCAATGTTTTTTACAGTGATGTCATAAAGTAGATGCAAGCCGACAGTAAACAAGTTATTTTCCCAGAAAAGGAACTTGTGATTGTTCCAAGCACAATAAAAACAGCCAAAGTAGAGCAGAAAATCATTTCTCACGAAATCACCTGATTTTTCAGACGCTATAAAATCATTATAATCTCCCAAAATCCTGTTAATATTTGACTTGCGTGTCTAAACCTGAGATGTTGAAATATTATTTTTCAATGACATGTATAAGTAAGGAACTGAAACTGTTTAAACAGCTATTGTGTGCTCAGTAAAAACCACAAGGTGTGATGTAATATGTGTGCTGCTGGGTGTTTGGAGAAGGTGTTTGTGCTCCTGGTGTTCACAGTTCACGTTTCAGACCTATAATATTGTCTTTATTCTATGAAGCATAAAAATATTAATGTTTCCTGCATGTCCTGTCTATACCAATGTTATGAGCTAAATTGTGAAACTTACAAAAACTCTTGTGGTATAAAGCGGGTTTGGGTCGCTGACAGCAGAGTTCGACTCATTAGCACCATCTAGTGTTCATTCAAAGAGTTTTTAGTACAATCACATTCAAAAATTACAAATCCAGTTCAATTTTAGCAATCTAAACCCTTCAACACATTATTTTGAAAAGACACCAACTACATAAAGAGATAAGCAATGAGCATTCAAAATAAATAGATACAGAGAAAACCAACCAACATGTTGTGTGGCAAAATAAACAGTCAGGCAATGGCTGTAATAGCTTTTGTCGTTTTATTTTAAAGTTTCATCCTCTGCAGTGACACATGCAGAACTCATGTGCTAAAAATATAAAGATATATTATTAAATAAAATAGGCATTAACTGTTTTAGTCATCACATGAACTGGTGTCTCATCATGAACTCACAGCCAGCAGCAGAGTTACATAACCCTTAAAATGCCTCCAGGGAACGTCATGTGTAGAGCCTTGTTTTTTCCTAAATTAAAAGGTAAAATACACCCCTGAGGCTGTTTAAGAGAAAAACTGTCACGCCCACCAGGTTATCACATGAGTTTCAACATGTGTCACAACAAACATAAAGACTTCTTTTTTTTTACAGCTGAACGGATATGCCAAGACATGTACTGAGATTTCCCAGAAACCCAAACAAAAGTTTTCCAACTGTAAGATAAAACTTAACAGTGGTTTCTCTCTTATAATAATGTGCGAATCAAACTAGATTTTAGAATTACTTAGATATGAAGAAATCACATTATCACACTGTAGTTTATATAAAATATGTGTTTTATATAAGTAAATGTGTTTGAAGTTTTTATACAGCTGATTTGTTTAATTTGTTTATTGATATTACTGTTTATAGTGATAAATGGCATCAAGTACAATCTTGGTAAAAATTGCATAAAAATAAATAAAGGTATTTTATGTGTAGAAATGTATTTCCATACCAAAATTAATAATGGATTTAAATTAAATAAATTAATTAAATTCACATGTCCTTGAGTTATTAAAAATGCAGTTTATTTGAAAAATACACAATTTTCATTTATAATGTTATTAACATTTACAATGTTCACTGTTAAATAAAAGCAGAATTAAACACAGGTTAAATAGAGGTTAGAATTCATGGCTCTATGCTACAGGTTTAAAATACTCTTTAAAAAAATACTTCAGTTTTAAAACTTTAACGTTTCATTAATGTTTGGAAACTAGCCTAGCAGGGCAGAAAGTGACTATTTTGCAGCACACGCAAGAGTCTTCTGTTATAGCTGAACTCATAAACGTTTGTCCCACTGAAGAGATACAAGTAGCCTGAAAAAGACACAAAATCCATTTTATAAAATTCAATTACTTAAGGCATTAAAAATCACAGATTTGTACAATTAGGGGCTATAATTTACCATTCAACTGATGGGCTGCAGTCACTTCTCCACTCATTCCTGGAAATTCATCTGCCACTTGTTTAGGATATCTTGCGTCCAAACTGTTTCTTTTCTCATCAAAGCTGTAAAAATAAGAAAGTTTTAACATTCTGAGGCTCTTTAGAGCAGACAGCAAAACACTGTGATTTTAATTTCCTGCCTCTCATATTTTTTTCTCTCCAGCCCCCAGTAATCTCACATACGTCTCCTCTCGAGTTTCAGACTCAATGTCTCAGTCTGTGCTCAAATTTGATCAGACACCAACGTCTGCCGTCAAAAGTGATTTCAGATATGACCTTAAATAGATCTCGTCAAATTCTTTTAAGACTCAAATTATCTGAGCTCTATGATCCATAATAATTTTCATAGCTCTGTACTGTAACTGTTTGCCTCATTTATGACTATTTTCACTTTTACAATTTTTACAGATTTTTACTTCAACTGATAAATTTTTTCTTGTTGCAATACACAGCACTTGACCCACCTGTAGTAATGCTTGTCAGTGAACAGCAAAGTTTTTCCAGAGTGTTTGTCGTAGACAGCAGCACTAA
>JAZGTK010016192.1:0-12846 GCA_036877625.1 Ambastaia sidthimunki
CATTAATTATTCAAACTGAGGATGTGGGATCTCGGATCAATTTGCATTTGGTGTACATGAAAGGGACTTAATCATGATGTCAGATGACCCCATATAGAATTCAGCACAAGTCAGTGAGATCTCCAGTCCATCTCCAGTCCATTCGCCAGTCCAGTCCCTTTCTTCAGTGAGTGATCGGCTTTCAGGGTTAGAAAATGCCAACCTCTCTATAGGGGCTGCGGAAGATTTATTTATTTATTTATACCCATGTCCCAGAATTCCTAACTCCTCTGCCTGAACTTGGGAGCTTTAATGCTGGTGTCACCGCAGTTTTTTTGGTCCCAGAAGTGCTGAGTGGCGCTTGGAAAGAAATCGCATTGCACAACGTCTTGGGAATAATCCATCTGACCCCTACCACTAAACCGACATTCATTAGCCTTCAGATCGCCTGTCTGCGCTTGATGCAACAAAATGGGACTCGTCTGCTTTGCAGAAGGTTTCTAAGAAACTTGATTTTTGATGCAGGTGACTCGCAGTTTTATCTTAAAAGTGCTGCTTGTCTGCAAACAAACCAGGACTGTCACCATGCGGTGCACCTGTGCGTACATGCAGCTGTGGGGCTTGGCACTGGTGTAATGCAGCTAACAATGCGACTCTGCAGCACCGAACAGAAAGATGCTGCAAACAGCACATTGCAAGCATTCCAGAAAGCCGGTAAAACTTGCTGTATTGAGTGGTGTAATATATTGCGGTCAAGATCATAAGAGGCTTCTGGAATTCTTACGAAACATCTAAAATAAGTCACAGACGGAGATTGAAAAGTCACATATGGCATACAATGAATGCAGTGATCAGAACAGGAACTGTGTGCCAAAATATACAATTTTCTCCTCAAACACTGTGAGATTAGAGTATCTCTTGTTTTATTACTTATTAACTCAATGGCTAACTAAACCCCTGACTGGATAAGCTGTATTGGTTTGCTATCAGCAGACATGAGATAAGAGCAATAAGCCAGTAAAGTTCTCTATGAGGTTTGGTGTGCTACTGAATTTGTCCAATCAATTAGCAAAACGTAAAAGTCTTCTGTGGTCCATTTCCCTGAAGGCCGCTTGGGATCAGAGGAGCTTTTGTTAACCACAGCAAAACAAAGTCTCATTGCAGTCCAGGATAGTAACACAACACCACCACCAAAGTGCTTTACAGGTTTTCAGAAACTCTTAGGCACTTTTGAGTGGCATGGAGTAATACAGCCCAACAGTATCTTGGCAGGAAAGTGACTTCCCTGAGATATTTACCACAACCTGACGAAACGACACTGGAGGCACGATTTTAGCTTTAGGCTTCCTAACAGTTCTCTGTTTGAGTAAGATTTCTTAAAACGTTAGCGATGGTGTAATATGCCAGAGTGTAACCACATTTTCGCCTGTCTGTGTTTTAGGGGTCTAACAGAGGAGGGACGGTGAACTCAGGATGGTCACCATTCCGGAATACTACGTAGGAAAAAATGTTCTCATCACGGGGGCCACCGGTTTTATGGGGAAAGTTCTTCTGGAGAAGCTGCTGCGCTCTTGTCCCGGTGTCAAAGCGGCCTACGTGCTCGTCCGACCCAAAGCAGGACAGTCTCCCGGTGCTCGTATTGCTGACATGATCAATTGCAAGGTGAGCAGGTGTGGACCTGGAGGCCTGGTGGAGAACTTCATGGCTTTGGTCTCTCAGTTCAGGCAAAATCTTCACAATTGTTTATGACCATGTCCATCTAAAATGGACCAATAATAGTTATTTGTAGTTTAATGTTACTCTTAGCGCTATTTCAGAAGTTTTAACAGTTAAAAAGGTTAAAGGTTTCTGGCTTTGTTTAATGTTCTCCATCAATGTTCTGATAAGAAACATCTCAGCTAAGCTACATTCAGTACATGGTCAAAGCATGTCTTTAATTTTTTCTGCCTCTGTAATGTAGTCTAGGTGCTTGGTTCAGGTTAATTTAAATCAAGTTCCAATTGGATTAACTACAGATTCTAATCCTGATCTACAGATTCTAATCCTGATCTGTAGATTCTAATCACATCTATGTAACAGCAGAGCATGTAATGCCAGATTAGGAGCAATGACTGGTACACATATAATATACCCATTGATAGCATTCTTTCTTAGTCTATCCACTGTGTTACGAGCTGAAATACAGGCTCAACTGTAATGCTGGGCAACTGTAATATTTGATTATGGTGAAAGCTGATCTCGGGTCAGTGATGATGTCGTTTTGGATGTCCATCTCAGCTTTTTGACAAGCTGCGGGACGAGCAGCCTGACTTTGCAGAGAAGATCGTGGCGGTAAACAGTGACCTGACCCAGCCAGATCTGGACCTGAGCACAGAAGACCAGCAGACACTTGCAGGCTGCATTAATGTTGTGTTTCACTGTGCTGCCACCATCCGCTTCAATGAGCCTCTGAAGTAAGCCAAGATCTTCTCCCACACACATACACACACACACACACATACATATATAATGTGAGTGTGTGATGTCTATCTCTGTCTGTCTGTCTGTCTATCTTTCTATCTATATATGTATGTATGTATGTATGTGTATATTTATGTATATGTGTTTATACACATTTGTCCTTTTTCTGCTGTAGAGATGCCATGCAGCTGAATGTTCTGGCTACGCAGAAGATGGTGAGTCTGGCTCACAAAATGAAGCATTTGGAGGTGTTCATCCACGTGTCCACAGCTTACGCCCACTGTGACAGAGAGCTCATTGAAGAAGTGGTCTATCCACCACCTGTCGACTACAGAAAACTCATAGACACACTCGAGTAAGTCTTGAATTTCCCTCATTTTCAAACAAACGTATGTCAGCCACTTTGTTCTCAATATTTGGAGAAAAGGTGCTTGCAGGTATACAGTCTCTGCCATAAATTTAATGTTTTTCTGTTTAGTGGTTGTTTGTAAATAGGACCCATTGTTGAAATACTGGAAAGTCAGTGTTGGCAGTTAATGTATTTTTCCCTGATGTCCACGTTTAATGTTTGTGCCAAAAACAATCGCCATTGATTTTTTTTCCATTTGCTACAGAATTAAATGGGGCCATTTTGCTGTTTTGTTAAGGCCTCTTTGCAGTTTGGCAGCTTGAACTTTCTGAACACCAAACAGAGTTTGTTGATGTCTAACTAGTCGTGTCTCATAACGAACCAGTTTTGCAGCATATTTTTAAATAGAGGTTAAGGTTTTAAAGTTTGTATGTTTATATGTATATTTTAGTATTACACCAAACTCTAATTTCAGAAGTTTAGGAAAATTTCAAATAATTTGATCTTTTGAAGAGTTGTTACTTTGCCAGAAAGGTTATATATTGGTTCTGTGTGTAAACGGAGCCATAACAATGGGTCTCATGTCAAGTAGTTTGAGTCAGTCATCAGGTTCTGAAGCAGCTGACGCAGTTATTTCAAGCTGTTTAGTTTCTGAACTGTGTGATGTGATATTTGAAAATCAGCTGCTTTTGTCCACATTACTAGTAGCTCTTCCTCAACTTCCCAAATGTGCATGAAACTGACAGGTGGATGGACGACAAACTCGTCTCTTTAGTGACACCAAAGCTGTTGGGAGAGCGACCCAACACATACACGTTCACTAAAGCCCTGGCAGAACACCTTGTCCAGCAGGAGTGTGGAAACCTCAACGTGGCCATCATCAGGCCCTCGATAGTAGGAGCCAGCTGGAAGGAACCGTTTCCTGTAAGTGTGCTAATTTCTATCCTTCCACCTACTTAAAAGCTACAACCTGGGTTTTAACACCATCTTCATCGTATCACTCTTTTTCCATTTCCTTAAAGGGTTGGATTGATAATTTCAACGGACCCAGTGGAATTTTCATAGCCGTGAGTATGATTTCTACGATTGTCCGTTGGTGCTTCCCAATGTTATGATTGGGAATAACACGTGGTCATTCGTGCAGGCAGGGAAGGGGATTCTACGGACAATGAGGGCTTCGAATAACGCTGTCGCTGATCTCGTGCCAGTGGACGTGGTCATCAACACCACTTTGGCCGCTGCCTGGTATTCCGGATCCCAGAGGCATTCCAGGTCGGGCAGACACGCTAAATCCCTCACGCACAGATCACTGAAAAATAAATCACGGAAGATACGCGTCTGCTTTCCCAACAGTGTCGTTCTTTTCTCTGCAGGCCGAGAAGTATGTTGGTGTACAACTGCACAACGGGCGGGATCAATCCATTCCACTGGGGCGAAGTTGGTATGAGTCACCTTTTCGAACCTTAAGCACTGCATGATTCAGTTTTCCACACTGGCCTTCAGTGCTTTAATCTCCCATTTCATTCTTGCCCTTGACTGCCGATTGAAGATTCAGTAACGGTTCGGGTTCCCACGCTTATTCATTTAACGCGGCGTGTTTGAACAAGTTTACAATACCTCCACCTTATTGTTCCTTCACAAAACTGGCTTGTTCTTTAGCGAAGTGAGTCGTGGAAACCATTGTAGTTTGAATTGGAGTATTGGGACTGTTGAACAGGTTTTTCAAACAGGGGTTGTTGAGTTTCTGCAGTCAGACCAGAAGATCCTTTGTTCACATCTAGCTGTGAGGTTTCTGCTGAAGTATGGGGTGGAGACTTTTGTTGACTGCTGTCTTGTGACATCTTTTTCTTTTCTCTCCGTCTTGATATTCGTGATATTCGATTATCACTAATAATAATGTGACCTTGAAATCTGATTGTAGGCTGTAATGTATTTTTGCATCCAGTGTCTGCAAGTTCATTTAATCCATGTTAATTAAATAGGTGTTAAAAATTGTAGGCGTGTAATAGTTTAAGTTTCTCACGGCTGGATTTGGGTCACAGTTCTGTGGTTGTTCTTGCTGGTTCATTGAGCTGATGCTGATACCTAATGTTATGATGTTGGCCAATTGCTGTTGTTTGTTATTTAAAGAGATGTAATGTTGTTTGAGAACAGTTTTAGATTTAAATCATTAGCACCCATGATTTGTTTACCCTCTCTAGAGTGTTCAAGTAATGCCAAACACTGAAAATGAAGCCTTGTTTTTGCAGGATAAACTTATTGTTGTGGTTATTTTTATCATGATATACACATACCAGGTCTGGCGATTTCTGGTTAACTTAAGTCTTACTGTAATTAGCCAAACTTATTCAAAATGATTAGATGTACTAGGAGGGTTTGTTGGACAATATAAACGGTTACAACGTGGTTCATTTGTGATTATGCAAATTAGTGTTTGGTTATGTTAGCATTGCGTTGCAAATGAAGTCCTGTTGTTGCTAATTGTTAAAATGTGACAATTAATGTATTACAATCTAATAGGAATTATGCTTTCAAAACAAGATGCATTTATAGTGATGCCTATGAACCCCCTCTTCATAGTATGTTGTTTTGTGAACCAATAACCAAGTCGTGCACAGCAGTGCGGTTTACCCTGTTGAACCCCTTTTTGTCTCATAGAGTACCATGTTATATCTACTTTCAAGAGGAACCCGCTTGAACAGGCCTTCAGACGGCCCAATGTAAATCTCACAACCAATCACCTTATCAATCAGTACTGGATAGCTGTAAGCCACAAGGCACCAGCTTTCCTTTACGATCTCTTTCTCAGGATGTCAGGAAGAGAACCCAGGTAAATCCGAGCGCTTTGCCCCGCCCCTTCCCCCCCCCTGCTCCTTCGCTAAGTCCGGCCCCTCACGCCGTCATGTGTCGCACAGTGTCTCGGGTAAGGATGCATAACCCACTCCGAGATTGGGTTCTGCACGCTTCCCGCCCATGTGTCTGCTTAGCCCTGCGTGTGTCTTCTGTAGCTGTGTTTAAATGTTCTTGTATGTTGTATACCTGTATTCCTTTCCACAGAGTACTGCATAAACACCATCTTCAAGACCAACCCCTTAGAACAAGCTTTCAGACGTCCCAATGTTAACCTACGATCCAACCCTTTTACCAATCAGTACTGGACAACAGTGAGTCACACCATACCCGCCCTGCTGTATGATGGCTTTCTCATGTTGACGGGTCAGAAACCCCGGTAAGGTCTTCAGTACCTGCTCCACCCTCTGCCCCGCCCCATTCCCCCTCCCCTCCCTCACCTCCACCAATGGGTGTTGGGTGTGTGGTGTGCCGTGGACGGCCAGCTGGGGAGGAACTGCCCAGCATGGCGGTCTGTTCGACTTCATGGCATCGGACGTACGGTGCTGGCAAGCACGTTTTTTTGCGTTTTCCCTTTGTTAATATTTCTGGCTGCGTAAGATGCTAAATGCAGCCATCTGTGATGTCATTAACACGGATCCATCCCATAATTCCATCCTTAGCTTCTTAACTTCAGCATCAAGTTGAATTTTTTTCGAGCCGTGCCATTAAGTCTTCGAGAAAGGTCTCTTGGTCTGCTCTTGTAGCACATGTCAACATGGAAGTTGGAAGTGATGTTTTGACCAACACAATGGGCTGTATTCACAAGTTTGGCGTGCTAAGCTCAGATCAGATAACACTGTTTACACTAAACATTTCCAAAAACAGGCTGATCAGAGTAAAGCACTCACGCTCTTATGAGTCCAGCTACCAAACTGTCTGCTCTATGAATGGATTCATAGGATAACTAGCCATTTACCAAATTTTTTGATTAGTTTATCCTGGATGTTTTCTTACAGTCTGACAAATATCCATTTGGTTAAAAATGTTTAGTGGGTGTGTTTGGTATCTGGAAATAAGAGTGTTGCATCATTATTATGCACCTTAAATCAGATCAGATCCATTTCAGTTTATGGTAGCAGTGTAACCTAATTTGCCTCACATGCATCTGGTTTAAGGTGTAAGTGTATTCGCTGTAGGTGCTGTCGAAATGTGTTTTTTATCACCATGAAAATGTTTATTCCAATGTCATGCATGTATTTGTCATCCGCCTAACCCAAGTCAATATCTTGGTGGGAAACTGGGATTTTCTGTGTCATCATACAGTTTAATTATATTTTTTAGAGAGTTTTTTTTCTAACAAAGCCTTAATTTTGGCATAAATTACTCACAGTTAATAGAAGTACACCAATAGTATATCTCAAGCACACATGTACCCAGGTGCCCTCCAAGATGTTTTAGGCTCTTTTAACCAGTCTACTGTGATCATTGTTCAACCAAATCACAATGGTCGCCCCTGCTCGAGTTTGCCAAAGGTTTGTGTTTGGGTGAGGACACTGGAAATTTAACCTGAACCAAACAAGCATTAGCAAATTCCCTAGTTTCCCTAAATTGGGACTTCTTATTAGATACTCTTACATGTCACTTCAGCCGAAACATTTTGCATTGTACTTTAGCAGAGAAAACTAACCCACACTTGTACAGTAGAGTCCAAAGAACTGAGACCTTTGTGCTATTCTGGGTTTCAAAGGGCCATTAGCAATTGGACACGTACTAAATACAAACGGTACATTTTCATTTCACAGTCAAATTGTTATTCTGATGATATAGTTCTTATTTAAAAAGTATATACTTTTGAAAATAATATAGAAGCATGTTTTTTCACTAGTGCTCCGTTTTATTGGGACCCCACTGTACAGTACAGTATATGTACACATTGTAACAACTGCTAATTATAAATGGTTTCATACCACTGTTGGTGTCAGTGGTAGCTTCAGTCACCATCTGCTCGTATTAAACCAAATGCCCTTTAAGGGATTAAATAAAAAAAAGACCACCGTCGCTGCTCGTCTGAAGCTACAGCTCACGTGTCTCCACCTCCCCTCTCTCGTTGTTTCCGTGGCGACGCAGGATGATGAAGACAATCACCCGGTTGCACAAGGCCATGATGGTACTGGAGTACTTCACCAGCCACTCGTGGGTGTGGAACACCGACAACGTAACCATGCTCATAAACCAGATGGGTGCCGAGGACAAGAAGGTACGTGTTTATGTAACGGTCTACTCAGTTTGCTGCTAAATGAACGAGTCGGCGTTCCAAACGTGTCATTGCCTGTGTGGGCCAATCGGTGAACTTCCTCAATGTTCATTGGCTCATTTTTGTCCTTCATCTTTCCATTTAGGTGTTTAACATTGACGTCAGACAGCTGCATTGGGCAGAATATATGGAGAATTACTGTATGGGAACCAAGAAGTACGTTCTCAACGAAGAGCTGTCTGGACTTCCGGCGGCACGCAAACACCTGAACAAGTGAGTGTTGAAAAGTGTTGAGGGTCGTGATCAGTCTGAACTCGTGAGCGTGACAAAAATGCATCGCAGTTCACTAAATGCAGGGTCACACCAACAAGTTACAATTGGTGGCTTGTATTACAGTGGAAGTTCTTAAGAACATGGTCAGTTAGAGGTCTGGGTTACAGTGTGGTGTAAACCCCATGTAAATAAAAGGTTTGGAAGAACCAAATTGATTTGCATGCAGTTTGTATTTGTGTTGTTGACGTAACGTGGTTTGTGGCCATCAGAGAGGGTTTGTAGAAAAAGGGGTGTTAAATTGACCGAGCAGACTTGTAGCATTGAAGAGCCTTACAATAGTTACGAACGTATTTTCCATAAATTTGCATGTGATGGAATCTTCTTCCTGTTTGTTTCTCCTGCAGGCTGCGAAACATCCGCTACACCTTCAACACCATCTTGGTGGTTTTGATCTGGCGTGTCTTCATCGCCCGTTCGCAGATGGCCAGAAACATCTGGTACTTCGTCGTCAGCTTGTGCTTCAAGTTCCTCTCCTATTTCAGAGCCTCCAGCACTATGAGATACTGACCCCGCCCCCTTTCAAGCTCCTCCCCTCTCCCCTGACGGCTATGCACACATTTTTGCTTCGCGACACTCAGATGTGCCTGCAGGGTCAACCATACAAGCTCAGCATCTGCTATTTTCCCTCACTGTGCAGATGTGTCCTCGACTCACTGCAGTGTAGACAGCATGTATTTTCAGGGCTCCAGGTCTCAGAAGCTCTTCAGCACGTTGAAAGCAAGAGCGTGTTTGAGCACTTATTGTACCCGTTCCACCTCCAGATCACAAACAGGCCGTGGGCGACTCTTAAATACGGTTTACATAGTGGTGCTTTGCTTTCTGACGACAATGACCCAACTGCAAACATCGAAGCACACGGGGGTTTAAAAAAAACATCAAGAGATGGTTTGGTCTCGGCTTCGTGCCTATAGCTCAGACATGACCTTGTCCATGTGCCCAGTGTCTATATTAGATCATTCCTTTTTTACATTCGATATCTGTCCTCGAATACAAGGTAGAGGGTCACTCATTCAAAGCCTTAAGCTTGTCTGCGCACTTAATTTCATTAGTTAGTAAACTTCGTTCTGTAGTTTCGATATACGTTTGTACCGCTTGACCTCTGGGTTGAGGTCACCTTGATTTATGAACACAAACATTCTTTAAATAGTGAATCAGATTTCTCTGACAATGAAGAAGGCTTGTGTGTTTTTCTTAGATATGTTGAAAAACACATTTGTCACCTGAGTTTGTCCACCTGCTTGACTAAGTTGCCTTTTATGAATAATAATGGGTGTTATTCAGGAAACAGGAGCAGAAATAATTTGTATAAGTCGTTCGTAAAACTGTTCTTAAATAAATCGTGGCATTGAAATAAATGCATTCATTAAGAATGGCTTTAAGGAATGTTTTTCTGATCATGTTTAATGAATGATACCCAGTGTTTGCCTCTCCACAACATATTAATGTTCAGGAAACGGCTTTGTATATAAATCATTTTTACACAACTTCAGCTTTTTTCCAATTTACTGAAGATGTTGGAGGAAACATGCCGGCTTCCAAAATTTACAGCTGTGTATAAGCTTTATTTTTTTATTTATTGCATTTTTTTGTTCTTCACTGAAGTGTGAGTCTTTAACAGAGGGGGGTGAAAGTTCATTTAGACGCAACTGGGGTTGTTTTCCCACCTGTTCTGTGAAATGTGCCTGAGTGTTAATGGGAAAAAGCGGAAGTGTATGTTTCCTAAAAGGTGATTGAAGACCTATTTAGCAATGTCATTTAATATCAAATGCTAACAAGTATTTTCCATATTTGAAATAATAAGTGTTTGTTTATTAAGCAAAGCAACAGATAAAATAAACGTAGAAACATCTTATATGTTTCTGCAGGCTTCTAATCATGATAAATGTTGCTTATTTTTACACTTATAACTCTTTGCACAGCTTAATATTGTACTGGGAAAATCTAACTGATGGATGTTGTTACTGACTGTATTAACTTTTGTCTTTTCTGTTGATGGTTTAAAGAGTTTATGGAAAGGGATCATTTATTTGAGTGCTTTTGTCAGAATCCATGTTTTTATTGGGGAATCTGACCGGAAAATAGGAATTTTGATGTATTCAGGGCCTTAATAAAAGTATTTTTAAGCATATATAGGGTAAAATATACATCATTTATAATTATTTCTTTAATTCAATTTCTTTTTGACAGGTAAAATTTCACTTTCAAGTCTCTACACAACGTTTTGTTACCAAGTGCATTTGCCTTTTTGGTCACTAACAAATGGATCAGATAAAGTCATAGGATTGGGACAGAATTGGATAAAGGAAATGTAGTTTGTTTTCCATGCTGACTGTATTTTTCCATGTTTTTTATCCCGTAACATGCAAGAAATTTGTGACGTCAGTCGTTACGTCGTCGTGCTGTCTGTCGTTTGAGAGAGTCGCAGTTGCTCTATTACAGTGTCGGTAGGGGTAAAATAAACGGGTGCCTTTTGTTTGTAAACCAAAAAAAAATAAAGAATAAAATATGTGAACTTATTTTCGTGTCTTTTCTTAACAGCCGAAACTGAATGTGAATGATTTATTCCTTATAGCGTTTATTTGAACAGGAGTTTTAACTATAGCTCAATACCGCCACCTGCTGTTCAGTGTTTGCTTGCTGCAACATTAACACTAAACTTAAAAACCGTAAATAAATACAACAAACACTTTTTTAACAGAAATCATTTTATTAGGAAGAAATACAATAGGTCCACAAAAAAGGAACATTGTCATTATCTTACAAAATCCTACAATGAGATTAAAAAGTGCTATATTTGGTTTCAGTGTTAAAAATCTCTTAACCTATCCATTTGTAAACTGATCTTTCCAAAAGTGTTAAAATATACAGTGACTCTGTGTTGTATTTAAAACTGCTCCACTTGTGAATTACATGCATGTAATTTTGGGATGGTTAGAAATGATTACAGCTATGTTGGGTGGCACACATATGACACTGCACAAAAAGTTTTGTAATAAATTACAGCTTCGCACTTTTTGATACTAGACTGCAGAGCGAAAAGACATTAGAAATTACGACACTCATAAATGGTCTGTCATAAGCGTTCAGTCCAAAGTCTCTTCACCCGAAGAGTTCCTCTCGTCCACACACACCGATTCTTTCCTGTAACAAAACGTTTTGTTTGTATTTATTTAAATGTTTCATCTAAAATATGCAATGTGAGTAAATATGTTAAAGGCAATTTCAGGGAGGTTAGCATTAGCAACCTAGCTTTGAAAGCGTAAGATCCCGCCTTCCCTTCAGATTGCTCTCCAAAGACACGCCTCCTCCAGCATATAAATACATACATAGTTTGACAGGCAAGTAGGACATCCTATCATTACATTCAGACCGAATGCAATGATTGGACAAACAATTTATTATCCTGTGCTTTCCACAATATACGCAGACCACTTTTAGGATGTGAAGAGACTTTCAACCAGCATAACAAAAAATGTTTCTGGAAAAAAAATCGCCTACTCTGCCTTTAAGTAGAAATTGGTCTTCACAGACTGCAAATCGCTTTTTAAACCAGCAAGCTCTAATCTGATTGGCTGGCTACATAATATTCATAACAGACAAGCACCAGCTGTTCAAAAGTCATTATTTTGGGCCAAACCAGCCTGACCTTGTCTAACACAGTCACAGGTACATACAAGTAAAGTTGTGAAACAGGTGTGAATTTACTCACCCGAGAATCTGACAGTTCAGGCCTGCAACACAAGGGCAGTGCTCACGCGGGCCCTCCTCATCCCACAGCAACAGATCCGGCAGCTGGTTGGGGTGGTTGTGACAGCCCTGGCCTTCCTGTGGCTTGGGGCGACACACGGGGAAGAGAAGGGCTGGAGATGAAGAGATTAAACAAAAAGAAATGAGAAATGAGGAAGGGTGGGGGACACAGAGAGACCACAGATAATAAAAAGGTGAAGCACAAAAGAAGCACAAGATTAGATGGCCTCAGCAAATTCAGTAATGCGTCTGGGCTTGTGTCAAAACCGCAAAGTTGCCAGCAAAATGTTGTCGGTGCATATCTGGGGTCTGATTCATGAATATCTGGCAACGCTAGGAGGACTGCAGAACAATCTGAACTCCAGTTTGTTTCTGGCACAGCGGTGAGAATATTAAGAGGAGTCAGATTCCAAGTTCAAGGAAGCAATTTAGTAATTTCTGGGGAAATCTTCTAACTGGGAGGCCCCTGCTCTCCGGAAAACTGGCTATTTTGCAGATGTTTTCCAATACGTTGGACATTTTAATATATATATGCATATACGCACATTATTCTACACTGTTGTTTTTTTAAACATACCTGATCTTTCACAATAATTTGTTATTCCCCTATCGTTGCTTTTGCATACTGTTGAGGTGTCTCAGTAGTGTACTTACCTTTGTGGAAGGCACAGCAGTGTTGAGGGCTGCAGTCATTCTGGGACTGACAGATTGTTCCAGACTGTCCTTTGGTTCGATTCTGAGCACACACACCCCACACACACAGCTGCTCTCCGCAACACTCCTCGTCTTTTGTGCACTCCTAAAAAATTCAGCAACAGGAAATCAGCAAGAACAAAAGACATTTTTCTGTTCTTTTAGACTGCAAATAATGCTGTACAAATATGCATGATAA
>JAZGTK010016193.1:0-12846 GCA_036877625.1 Ambastaia sidthimunki
GTGAGATGTGAGATGTGAATGCACTGAAAAGAGATTTGATAACGCTGGCTAATGTCTAGTGGTTACGTGTGAGTACAGTCGTGTGATTCAGAGGTCAGGCTCCAAAGCACAGTTTACACAGGATAGCGATTACAGAAAGAAAGTTCTGGGTAAACAACACCATCAGGAGCGTTGTAACATTCATCATTCTTCCTCAGGAAGATGCAAACAAGGCACGCCTCTCTCCGGCATGCACGGAAACCACGGCTTTGCTGTTTTGGAGGGACTAACCCAGTTTTGGAGGGAGCGGTGATGTCCTGAGACAGAGATTCCAGCCACACACGTTCTTTGGGCAGGCTGCGCACAAACTCAGAATAACGCTGGCCCGGCTCGTACTTTTTGGCTTGTTCACACAGGGCTTGAAGGTTGACTGGCAGAGGAACGGTTTGAGCCTGTTGCATCTGAAACCAGTTCACCGTCGCCTAGAGTGTGTTTGGAAGAAGAGTCTGTTTACAATAATAGTATTTGCTTGACAAGACAGGTCATAGAATTAAATTGTAAAGGGCTGCAATGTACCGCAATATGACATGGTAGATGTATTATGATACTCTTAGTAAATATAGCAATGGTGTAGGAATACGGACCGCTTTGAGGGTCAGGTCACATTGGAAGACCAGCTTCCGGATCTGAGCCAGGATCTCACTCTTAGCGTTGGACAGGCCGACCTTCCTTGCCTCTAGATCAGCCACACTGGCTTTGTACTGCTCCTGTGCTTCCTCTGCCTAGAGTCACCACAAAAACACAAATCAGGAGCCAATAATAACAAAATAGCCACACAGTGTTTCTAGTTGGCTTGTCTAATTAATGCTACAGCATGTAATTTTTGCACACTAAAAATAACTGTGTCCAAATAGGGTTTCAAAACAGACCCACCCCCAATTTTCCATTTGACTAAACCAGAAATGAATGTCAAACAATGTTTAAAGCAACACAAAGCCACAGCTCTTAAACACCATAGGGAAGTCAAACCACACATTACTTTTTTGCACTGTTCTTTACACAATGAACTTGTGAGAAATGTAGAAAGTATTGCAATATTGCAAAGATTTACATTTATATCACTATGTTAGAGTTTAATTTTAGTTTTTTGAATTACTTCCTCATGAGGAATATACTTTTTAAAAGTTTTAAGGCAGTTTTTGAAAATGTGCTTTACATTGTTAAAGATATGTATCCTTTTTGGTATATATGTATAATTTTTGGCTTGATAATCGGAAAGAAACCCAAATGTTGTACAGACACTGAACTCCATAAAACCAGGACCATAAACACAAGGTTGTGTCTTCATGCAGTCTATGATGATGATGCAATTTAATGTTGAGCTTTAAAATTCTTTATTGTGCGGTTCCACATTTGTGTAGTACCCTATGAAGGGCCTCTTCCTCCACCCTTCGTTTCTTCTCCAGAGTTTTGCCTCCTGCCGTTGGCTGCTCGTCCTCAGTGCGGCTGGTGGAGCTTCTTGCCTTCTCGTACTCCTCCCTCTTCTGCACCTTCAGCAGCCGGGCCTTCCTTACAGCGCTCTCAGCCTCGCTCTGAACACACATACTGGATTATAAGTGTTAAATGTTCTGAAGAAACATAAACAACAAAATTCAGAGAATTTAAGTAATCATCAGTACCATTTTCTTCAGCTCTCTTTGCCATTGTTCCTTTATCTCTTTCCTTTGCCTGTCCAAGTCATTCTTGCGAGCCAACAGTGGCTGTGGGAATTATGGGAAAATTATGGAATTATGGAACGTGTTGTTTGATACTTGGCTAAAAGTCTATTGCAGAAAAAACTGATTGTGTATCCAAGGAACTATATACAAGGTCCAAAATTAACACTATTCAAATGCCAAATTTGAGAAACGTTTGGCTTGGAAAGTAAATAAACCTATTATTGCTGATTTATTTAGTAGTTGGCCAGTAACTTTATTAAGAACTGCAACATAACATTGTTTAAAATCAATACATGCAAATATACAAGAAAACATAAGCGGAAAGCCTGAACCTGAGATGTAACGTGAGCAATTATAAAAAGTAACCATCTACTAAAGAATCCTCTCACAACCTTATTTAATCTTTATTTAAATTCAGCCACAAAAATGAAAATACAAAGAACTAAATCATGACTAATRWTRTAATATAWTAACTTATTATAATTTATTTGTATAATTTAACTYATTATTAATTTATTATAATTTRAKATAAAAAATATTTGTATAGATAATTAGTATTATTTTATATGATTATAATGATTATAATATCATATAATTGATATTAAAAGTTATATAATTTATGACCCTGTCTGTATTCAATCTTACCTGAACAAATTTGTTGGTTTGTAGAGCTGCAGCTGTTTGGAGCAGAATCTGATTGTACTCGATCTCATTTTTAAAGGCAGAGACGTAAATATCCCGAAATGGCATGTAGTCCTTTAGAATAATAATAATTTCTCATTACTCTCATTAGAATGTTTAGATTGACTAACAAATATTGTATTTTAATCAAAAATATGTATTAAAAAGACCAGCACCTGTTGACTTGCAATTGCTTTTGCGGATTCTGCCATCTTGGCAAAGCTTTTGGCACATTCCATGTCTGTCAAAAAACAACAAAAAGTTCAACATGAAGCTCAGCAGCATTTAAGAGCATTAAAGCCGAGCTTTGAGAATAGACTGACCCAGGCTGAGGCGTTTCTCCACCCAGGCCAGAACATCTTTGGTATATTTGGACCAGGCCTTAGCATAGAGCAAAGCTGACTCTACTCCACTGTCATTCCTCAACAGAAGCAGGTCCACCTGCTCCACAGGGGACATTTCTTGGGAGGACAAAGCAGGATCTGGACACACACACACACACAAGTCACTTAATACACACATACAAAACATCTTATAAACACAAATGCGCAGAGGTACCATTGGAAAACAAGAAGGCGTTTATGGTTCCTCCACTTCTCCTAAATCATTAAAACTGAAATTTAAAACCCACTATTACATTTTGTGTTTATAGGCCAATTTTACAAGACAGCCTTATTAAAGTCAGCAACAGCTGTGAAATTATTGGCAGGCTCCTTGTACTATTGCTAAATACACTCCACCATCTCCATGTCACGAGAGGCAAAGAAGCAGATCTTTCTAAACCCGACACTAATCCGACACTATGTGCATGCAAAGATCCCCCAAACGTACAAGATCATCTCATAAAATCTGTGCTTAACCTTCGCCAAATGCAATGATGCACCATTTTTGACCCGATTTTGAATCCAAGCACCCCACCTAATAAGCCACATGTGGTTTCCCAAAGTATGACAACTATTTGGCAAAATAACCACAATGTTAGGCAATACGAAAAATAACACAAATGTAAAAGGACGAGGGGGTGTATGGACCCCTGCAGTGGAGCACAACCCATGCTAGGACTGCTTATCTGCGTCCCTGGTATACTAACTGTATTCATGTGTGGTCCATTTAAAGTAGTACAACTTTAGTTGATGTTTGTATTTCTAAAGCTCAGGGGGACATGCAAAAATCTGTGATTTACTGCAGCTCTTTAAAGGCAAGAGTCTGGATTCTGAGGTTTGCAATGAAAACGGGATGCAAGAAGTAGTAGTCGAAGAAATCTATTTACCTGCCAGGTCATTTCTCTCCTGATTACATGCTCTTGGATCCTCAGAGAGGTTATCAAATGACTAGAGGAGATAAAAGGAAAAGTTTTATTGGATAATAAGTTTGATTACAGGGGTGAGGAATGAGACGTGTGCTTGTCTTTAACTGTCTTTTATCTCATCTAAATTGATCAAAGCTTTAAACATCTAGCTCTTTAGATCACACAGGACAAACACCGGTTTCATTTTTATAGTTGTTTGAGCTTTAAAGGAACAGCTGACTCAAAAACGAAAAAATTGTCATTATCTACTTATGCTGTTTCAGACCCATATGCAGTTATTTTCTCAGAGGACTTACACAGCTTCTTCTGGCTTGGGAAAACCCCAACCTGCAGCCACTGTCCACATCTCCCATAAGGAAGTCGGACACTCTGAAATGGGAATGAGGGGCACATCACAGTCAGTGCATATGAGATCTTGTCTGTAAATAACATAATATAATAACAAGATAATGGTCTTAGTTTCTCTTCCTAAAATGGTTATTTTATGTAAAAAAATTTAAAAGGATAGTTTACCCAAATACTAAAATTCTGTCATTATGTATGTCCTATGAGTTACATGGGTTTGGAATACAAAAGAATAGGTAAAAGATGACAATTGTTATTTATGGGTAAACTACTCCTTTTAAACAGGTCCAACACTGCATAAAGATTCTACCAGCTGTAAGAGAGTAAACGGCAAGACACACTGCTGACATGCCACAGAAACCAAAAGTGATAGAAGTGATTAAAGCTGAGAGTATATATAGATGCAGGGCTTAGTTCTGTGACACTTCTGGACAATAAGCATGATTACAAAAGAGAGAGCTACAAAAAAGATAAATGATACTCACACATTGCCAAACGCGAATGCCAAATTGTCAATTGTTGTGCTTATCTCGCCAAAAATTGTGTCCTTGTTTTCTTTATCGACTTTCTTGAAGTTCACGCCTGTGGGAAGTGATAAACCATTTGAGAAGTGCACTGTTTAGCAGAATTACAAATCTGCAATTCTTCTACACATTTAGGGAACTACAATTACCAGATGATGAAGTACTGGATCTCACTGTGTTAATGACAATATTAAAGTGTCAAAGCTAGAATAATCATAGCTATCAACAACAGCTAAACATAGAAAAGCAGTTTCTTTTCTTTTTCGGTAACGTAACATCAATAAATTCATTACCTAGAGAAGAGTAAATAGAGACCTAAACCTTTTAAAAGAAAATCTTCTGTATTTAATGTTTAATGCTGCTTTGTACTAAGGATTTGTTTTCGCAGAAATAACAAATGCTGAATAGTTTACCGTAACTAAAACATCAAAAGCTCATTACTTCATAAATTGGTAACATTGTTTTAAGAGGAGGACGACCCAGTCAATTCTAACTAGGCATTTTATATTTTGAGCACTTAGAATACAGGTTGACATCCTATTGATGCTAAATCTCAAGTAAAAGTACATGTCTTTTTTAAAGGAAATAGGAGAATTGATAAGTGACAGACAGCAAGTGCAGTCTCAGAGAAGCTACAAAACTTGTATTAACCAAGAGTTTCCTGTCTGCTATATGTGCCACCCCTTTACAGGAAACACTTACAAAGCTCAAATTCTCAAAATATCAGAGCACCCTTAGACGACTTTCATCCAACTTACCAGCTACTTTAACTCACACCTTAGTTCAGGTCCAGCAGTATCCATGTTCAATATGGTAAAGCACAGATTACAGATAATCCTAGGACAACATTTGCTTCATACTTCAGGAACTTATGCCACAGCCCAGTTCAGAATGATTCAATGGAGTTTGACTTCCACTTTTTCCTGACATATGAAGAAACAGTGACTAGGGCCAAAAAAACAATACATCTTCTGCTGAAGTTTCCAGTTCCGCACAAGTGTTTTTGCTCGGATGTCACGCAAAACCCAGCGGCTGTTGGCAGCGATGGGAATCCCCACCCTCCGCTGCCACTCATACTTGCAGCTCCAAAAAGAGACAGATAAGAAGAGAAGCACAGAAGAAGAGAGCACGAGATGTGCGTGGCTCCTTACGCATGCCTCTCTGCTTCTGAACGCAGGCGGGCCGCTCAGTGGCCCCCGCAATGGAACGCTGACTTCTTCCTCAGGACATCCTGCAGCTCCACAACAATGCTTCCATCTCTGCCCCCATCACAACTCAAATATGAGAACAGCTACGTTCAGCCAAAGAGCAGCTGTCTCAAAGGAAAGCCATCGAAAGTAGATCGATATTTCAGAAGCAGTTTCTGCTAGTTTAGACCTGACTGTTGACAGTCACTTTGAAAAGTGACTAAATCTGATGTTTAGAAAAAGAACTGGTTTTGAGTTAAAAAAAACAGTATTATAACATAATTTGGCTCATAACTTATTATATACAGGGTTCCAACACCTTTTGACAAATGAATTTCCATTTCATGATTCAGATAGGGTTTTTCTAGAAATCATAATTTAGTGATTACTCACGAAGAGCAATTTCTAGTCCCATGGAATATTTAAAAGCTCAGCATATCTAAAAACAAATTAACTCTAGACGTTTCTGGCAAATCATATAAAATGACTGTTACATTTTATGATTTTACTCATTTCTAATTTTCCATCCCTAGAAATCAACTTCAAAACATCCTGACTTCATCATGAAAAACCTACATATAATTTTTTTTACTTACTAAAACTTCTTTCACCAGAAGTTAGAAAATTAACACGTTTGATAAAAATCTTGCCGGCTCATTGGTCGTGGTCAATATTATCATGCATTTATCAGGATGCAACTGACTTGTTTTAGAAATGGGCGGGGAAAAAATTCAATAACACTCGACACTTTCATTGCTGCGCCCCTGAGAGATTCTTCAGCAAAACTATGCACGCTTACAATAAAGAGACCACATGGATTGTGATCAAGGGGAAAAAATGTGCATCTGATTTTCTGAATCTCCTTCCAGAGAAAGACAGACTAACACTGAGGGTGTTAAAATGCCAAGAGACTGAAGTTCATGTGGGAAGCTCTTGTGCTGGAATGTGGGTCTTACAGGCAACTTTAAGCATCCAAGCTGAAAAAACTCTAAAAGACAGTGTCACTGGTGTCACTGGCCCTCTAGTGGCAAAAGCTCAAGTAGCCACTTCAAATCAAAAACACATGTTTGAAAACAGCTGGGAATTATGTGGATAACCAATAAAAGACACTTCATCTCAATATGACTCGAAAACGATCTGTTCCTTATTCTGCTGCCTTGGTCTGAACTGCAAGCTGCACTCACGTGCAACTGAACATTCCTGTGTATTACCCAGAATTAGAATTATCCCTTTATTTGAGACAAAGACCATTCTAAATGCTTATTTACATTTAGGATACATAACTAACAACTGGAACGAAAGAAACGGTATCAGTGTAAAAATGTCAAACTGAGCAAAAACTATGATACTACAGTATATATAAATAAGAAAGCTAGATTCTTTACTGCAGATCCGAAATCATGCATCCCTTATTTTAAGAAGTAGGCGGAGCTAAACAAGCATGCTCACCTTTGACTTTGGCGATAACAGTGCCTGCAGCACCAAGAATTTCTGACGAGTTCAGAACCTGATGTTTGCCAATGACGGTCTTCAACACGCGTACCAGTTCCCCAAGTCGCTCGTCGACCACGTTCTGTAAGCACTCTTGAGTTTCTGTGGGTAGCAAAACAGAGACCACAAAAACAGGTCAGCTTAGCTTTCTAAACATGTTTTGAGGATGTTCAAGTAACACGATGTTGGAGCAACACCATTGCTGATAGCTCTGAAACTGAAGTCAGTTTAAAAATACAAGAAGCTGAGACACTTGTGAAACTGCTTCTAAGTGCAGATAAGGAAGTTGCATGTGTGATGAACTTCAGAGGCACTACAGCCTAACTGCATGCTTGTTTTTGGCACGCTTAGATGGAGACTGTGTGATTGCGCAAACCCATGTGGTTAGAGAGCTACAGTGCGGCAGAGATGCAGACAGAGATGATCTGTGCACTTGACACAACATAACATGAACACAGAGAAAAACATGACAACAGCGATAAGTGGGTTTTTAGTTAAACTGTAATAAGTGATTTTTTTGGTTGAAGACAAGATCAAAACAGTAATGCACAGAGCTCCTTTACTGCTGACTAAGAGCATTGAACTTCTGCTCTCATGGAAAAGGAGATCAGGAACAAATCTCCTGTTTTTCAATGTGCGTGTGTGCGTGTTTGTGTATGTGTGTGTGTGTGTGTTTGTGTCTGCATGCATACATGTATAATAAGTTGTAGAAGTTGTTAATGGAACTACCCAAATGTTTTTGAGTACTACCAAGTGTGTCTGTGTGACTAGTTGTTCTTTTATTTTGGTAATAGCAGAAGTGTGCAAAAATCTTTAAGGTTGGCAGCGATAAAACTCCTTTTTTCCCAACAGCGAAATTATTCACACTAGTTCTAATGCTGAAATTTGAATAACCTGTTAGACATTTAAATTAACATTTAAGTGAACAAAGTGTGTGTGTGTGTGTGTGTGTGTAAAATCACAGAGAGAAGATACCTTCTACTACTACAAAAGATAAAGTTTCTTTTGTTTTGTGTAACTGACAGTTAGACATCTTCCACTGACGTTCTTTGTTTTCAGGAAATTATCTTATGTTGTATCTACAGCCAGACAGAATCTGCAGGCTGCTTTTTGAGGGTAAACATGGTGACTGTTGTAAAGTAGATTTAAACCATGTAACTGAATTGAAACTTTAATGGTAGTTAAAATTCTTCTCCATAAGATTCTCAAGTATGAGAATGTGAAGAAAAAGAGTTCAACTGTATCTCTAATTCAAACTTTAGTAGCAGGATGGCAAGAAAGTTGAACACTTCTATTAGTTACAGTAATGCAGTAAACCAGCAATGAATTGGTGAATATATACATTGAATATTGCCAAAAGGCTGAATAATACTGAGATATATGTATAGCTGAACGCATAATCAACAAAGCCAAAACATTTCATAAACATAAGGGCAAAGAATTTGCAGAATGTTTTGAATAACAGGCATTTCAGAAACCTGCAGTCTGCAGAAACCTGCTGATTAGGATCAGAGTTTGTTTAGACCTGCTCACAGCTAATCCTTCCCACTTATGTTTGAGCCATCACAAGATCATGATAACACACCAGCACAGAAGCAAAAGAGCAGTAAAAAAAGTCAAAACTTAAAATTATGTATTAAATTTACTAAAAGGTGCTATATTAGGACAAAACAATACAATGATCTCCTCTTCCATCTGGGAAGCATGTATTTCTTTTCCTCAGTCAGATAAGGAGATTCAAGTGTAGCAAATGGAGAGGAGGCCCTAGCCTCAGGGATGTGTCCTTTTCTCTTTCTGATTTTGAAGTGTCCCATACTATGAGCTCAAAAGGCCTCCATTAGAATTGCCCACAACTGCTGTACGTCTTCCTCCCTGTGCCCTCCTAATTACTGGTGAGGGGTCAAGTCCCAGCCAGCAGGCCAAAGAGGGAAACCCTCCTCTGACCAAGCTTCAAACGTTTGTATGGGGCACAGTTTTGAAGAAAACCAGCTTACTTTATGTTGGTGCAGCTGTATCTGAGGAAGCATTTTACCATTTGCTGGTATCTAAAGATGTTTGTTTTAGAGCTCTGTTAATAAATGTGTGGCCCAAAATGCAGGACAAGCATGTTTGAATGACAGGGACAGTCCCACTACCCCAAAAGACAGATGGAATGTTCCATCCACCCATCGGGGGCCCTGAACACAGGGGACTATGTCATGTGTCAGGGCTGACTGGGGGTCCCAGGATGTCTTCATGCCAGCATAGCAACCAGTGGTCTCCAAACCCCCTCTCGCACTGCTATGAATAATGCATCATCTGGGCCCCCAAACACTTCAGTGCTGTCAAAACAATGGGATTATAAAGGTATGCATGAAAATCACTCAGAGGGAACTGGGGGACATTGTTTCATGGGGATAATGCCAGAGAGGCACACACGCATTGTTCAGGACGAGCCCCCTGCTGATGGCCCTCCGTCCAGAGTCTATGTTATTGCGAGAGCTCCAGACACGAATCGCTGTCCCTCCTGCGTTCTGGCCCAGCCACGCTTCACTCTCAGTCTCTTCTTGTTTCACTGGTGTTCTTCGACCGCCCCTTCGTCTCTAATCAGAGCTGTTTAACATAATCTCACCCAACTGCCAACAAACCTCACACCACAGCGTGAGAATAAAGCCCAAAGATGGTCCCTATCCCACAGTCTCATTTACTTAAAAGTCAACTTGGTTTTCTCATGAACACATTTTAGAATTAACACCATGGAAATAAATGAATTTTTTTTAAAAACGTAGGTTATATTGAATGAATGGATTTGTTTTTAAACAGAATCTGTGTCTTCCGTTAATGAGGGATGACTAAATGCAATAGGGAATTACGCAAGGTTATTTGTCAAATGAATGTCACACTACTTAAAAATGCTGTACAACTACTGCCAAACTAACCTTTAATTAGCAGCTAGATTGTGAAGGCTGCTACAGTCTGAAAAAAGTCTTTTCTGAGAAAAGCTTTCACATTTTTTCCAGCATAAGGTCCAAATGTTTAGAGAGTTGACACAATGTCATAATGCACTTCAAAGCTTTTACGCACAGCTGGCATTTCCTCCGTCTCTAACAACAGGTAATCAGTGGGCTTGTCTCAACCTGCCTCTGTTCTGTGCTTTCTCAAACCATCCCACTCTCATTTATGGGAACAGATATAGCATTCTCTGAAGTGCTGGAAAAATACAGAGATTGGAGTGACCAATTCTGTTAGCTTGTCAGAGGTAATAAAATAGCCACAAGCACCACTTTTGACTGGTAGGTCACATTTTACACATTTACTTTCAGTCCATTGACATATTTCATCAGCCAACCAAAATAACCTCCATTAAAGGGCCTTTATTGACAGACTCCCTGAAAAACCGCACACTTCATCCAGCACTAATGACGCTTCTGCACTCTCAGTAGGTTTTCATGGGCCAACTGGCACATCACCATGACCATGATCTGCTGAACTGTGGCTGTAAATTCACACCTCAGGAAATGCTACCCATCTGCAGGCCCACACAAAAACATCCCTCACCTTCAGTGGGAAAGTTACTGCCCAACAAATCTCTCTCCTCCACTACACAAGCACAGCGAGCTTTTATACCGCCTACCATGGGGACTGTGGTAATGGTACCACCTGTATCGCTATGTGAAGCAATCTCGTTACACAAAAATGTGATGTCTGTCACTTTTTCTATTTGAAGTGTTTTGTCCATAACTCCAGATTAACACCACTACACTATGCCAAAGGGGCCTCCACCCCAGGACCTCCAACAGGCTGGGGGTACTCAGGAAACAATTTCTTAACTGGACCCAGCTAGGAGAAAACATAGCTAAAAGCTGGCTTCTTTCATTTTACATTAGAACCCACATTTGCTTATATCTATCAGAACCTGTATATGAAAAGTCGTTTTCAAACTTAGTAGAAGCACAAGTTGGAGAAAGATATCGCTGTTGGAAATTTGTTTTTTAACCAAATCTAAAAAATGAGAAAGAATTGAACTAATTTTAAACTAGTTCTGTGTGAACTCAGATTCATCACAGTTCCCACGCTTCAGAGTTGAGAGAGTCGTATAAAATCGAACCCTTTCATTATGGACTAAAGGCATTTCACAAGATCTCACAATTGTCAGAATGCAAATTGCGTAAATTCCGAGCAAATAAAATATAAAAAAGGTTGAAAGTCTTTGGAATACTCACTAGACATTTTACACCTGGTTTTGTCTGCTACAAATTGACTCTGGTACCAGTCAAAACAATTTAAACTAAATTTTAATGTTAAATAATTAAACAGGTCTAGATATTGACAAGTATAAATGGAACTCCCTCAACACAGTTTAAAAATGTATTTCGGGGGATACTTTATACTTTACAAAGCTGTAGGCAAAGAAATTTAAGTAATACCACAAAAACATTAGTTACTTAAATAGCTACAACAGTTTTTGAATTGCTTACCATTTTGGTTACTTCATAATTCCCACATTTCTATATGTGCAATACCATAGTTTAAATACTTTGCTTCAGTTAAATACAATACTTCAGTTAAAGTAAAGAATAAGTATGTGTGTTTAAACTTTTAATTTGTAGTGTAATAAGCTTTGTGGCCAGTGCACCTTGAATCAATTCATTTGGATTACTTCTGATAACTGGAAGTAATCCAGATTATTTGATCTGCATTTTACACCACAGATCACTGGCACACACAAATAGCACTGCTATCTGAACTATGCTAAATCAGTCTATAGACTCCAAATAGATGCACAATGAGCTGAAAGACGTCCAAACCACATGGCATCTTCCTGGCTGTTATCACAGCACTTTTCAAAGTCAGATCACTCAAGAGAAACCGTGATGCTCTTTCTCTCAACAGAACAGAACATTCTTTCAGCTACCACATGATGAGTGCGAGCAAGCCACAATACACTTACTCGTTCTGGATTTGGTCCATTCCTAACACAAGGAATTATTTGATATTTAGCCCTTCCAGTAAAAACACCCCACCCTTCTGAAACTCCAACTGTCATGGGAGTTCAAGATTACACTGAAAACATCTCAATTTTGGATAATAAAAAAAAAAAAAAAATCACACTAGGCTTGGCTCTTGGATGTGTTTTGACAAAAGTTACTGACATTTCTCACAGGTTGAGTTCTACTATCAAAACTTTGAACTTTACACATCACCTCAAACTTCTCCAGGTGCCAGGAAAAGTTTTCACAAAACTTTCTGAAAGTCATTTTTCATGTGTCGCACAACCTAACAACAGTCAATCAAAAGCACCATAGCAACAAGTAAACATTTGTTCTGGAGGAATGCGAGGTATGCAGGAGGAGGGGGGCTTCATGACGGAGGAATCACAGACCAGAAGAGGTCTGTCACATCAGTCACACCGATCAAAGTGATGAGCCAACTTATAGTCAATATAAACACTAACTACAATACAAAATACTAAATAAAAATCAGTGTCCAAAGTTTTTAAAAGACAAAAAGCAACACGGCCTGATAAACACTTTACAAGCCAATAGTTCTTGAAGTTGATTAAGTTGTGTCTACAAAAGCTTTGAGCAGCCATTCAGCGTGACATGAATTCAGACCACAGAAGTAAATAAGCA
>JAZGTK010016194.1:0-12846 GCA_036877625.1 Ambastaia sidthimunki
CTCTCGAATATCCTGAGCTGGAGAAAGAGCTCCAGCTTGATCTTTCTCTCCTGGAAGAGCTCCTCCATCTGAGCCTGAGCTTCATCCAGCTGCTGCAGGACACTCTCAATGTGGTTGATGGAGCTGTTATGTGGGGTCTTATTGCTGGAGATAGCAGAGTCTCTAAAGGAACAACAGGGCCAAGATATTTGTGTGTGTGCAAGACATGCCGAGAGATACACATTTACTTCTTACAAGAATGGGTTTGGGAAGGACAATGCTGTAACAAAGGAATTTTTTAAAGAATGTTAGGAATTTTCAAGTCTGATTCTGCTGGAATTTAAGGCCTTCAGGTGACTCCATCTTAACTCCATCTGTTTCTTGTTTGCACTGATACAATGGTTTTATTTGGATATCCTGACTTATCTGCTTGACAAGACTGAGTGGGGTCAGAACAGGGCACCTCTGGAACAGACGGGCGTTAAACGTCCTAATTAAAAGTATAAAAGCAGTGGTCAGAGGAATCACCCTCATTTTCCTCTTTAAACTGCCAGGCCAGTGGATTCTTTGACTTTAAAGTAAATAACCTGCCACAGTCATTCTTTATGAGTCTTAGCAATTGCGATAATAACCCAATTTTCACATCCAAACTCCTCTGACTCAGCATTACACCAACAAATGTTTTTTTATGTAACCAAAGCTACTTACGTAAATGCATACATAAAATTCACAGCAATCAATTGAGGTGAAAATCATTCAATTTTAAACGCACAGGAAAATTAAAGTGGATGGAGCCGCTAAGAAACACACAGTCTGTCAGCTGAACGATCGGCTATTTCTGCTGCAGACAGCTTTATTGATTATAGTGGGAACTATGTACCTCTCTGTAGCTGCATTATTCTTGCGAGACAGAGTTGCTGTTTAAAAAATTATGGCCAACTTCTGAAAACTTGAGGACAATAAACCCCCGCGGGCTCTGATGTTAATGGCTCCTGGTTTAGAGTCTAATCCAATCTGCCAATCTTTTCCAGCACAAAACAGTTTTTTCTGCAGTACAAATGTGCACAATGAATCCAGATTAAACCAGCGACTCCAGCACAAAGGGCTTTGTGGAGTCTGAATAAGCAAACTTTTGGTTTATTGTGAAGCTTTAAACTCAGTGTGATGCAGTTATATGATCAGCAGAATAATGAACTTAAAAAAAACGAAGCTGACAAACATTAGGGCCTGAAATAAAAAGTGACTTCAGGCTTAAAATTTTAATGTAATAAAACAAAATCCCAGTCTAATGAGATTAAAAATTCATTAAAAAAATGAAATTATATGGTCTTTAAAGCATTATCTGCAAAAGTGAGAAAGGATTACAAGCACATTACAGAGATATGTAAAATATGCAACATTATCTGTTTCACATTATAAAGGTTAATTATCAGGCACAGCTTTAATAATTGTTTAAGAAAGTGAATAAATTTAAAAAAGGCAAAGAAAGCAACAGTTTCAAATGAGTCCATGAGGAGGAGGTCTTTCATCTCCTCTCCCAGGATGCATGTGGTTTAATTCTGATTAAACTTTATTAAAAAACAAATAGTGCAATAAAGTAAAATCACTGTTATCTGGTAATAAATGCCCTTGTTGTAACTGATTCTCCAAATGCTGTGGAGAGGCTGTTCCCATGGTGACATGCTTTCATCATCCTGCTTGTGAGACTGAGTGGACCTCATATGGAATAACAGAATTAACACATTCATTACCAATCCGCACCTCTACACCAGCACCATGGTTTAGTGAAAGCTTGGAGCTACAGGTTCAAACACTACATTAACTGTCCTGCATTTTAAAAAGTGATGCTAAAATCCCAATTCAGTAAAAAAAGCTGATGAGTTTAAGTGCTTGTGTACTTGTGTAGTGTTTCAGTGGTGTGGGCCGTGTGTGTTGGTGCAAGTTGGCGACCTTTCTGTTTATACCTCCGGGCTCTTGGGGTTTAAGTATCACCTCTGCATAATTAAAAGAGTGGTTTTGAAAGCGGGATTACATAACCCACTAGAGGTAGAGAGAGAGAACCATAGACCACCAAACCACATTTTCTCATAATACTGCAACTATAGCTGTGGAAATAGAGGGCTATTGATAAACCGACATGCTAACATTACAATAAGTCACAAACCGAGCTGTTTGACTTGCAAAACTGTTTAAGACTATGGAAGTCCTACATCAAGTTTATTTTCCTTTATCTTTTTAAAAAAACAAAACCTACTTTTTTACAGTTTTCTACAGTGTATACAGGGTGCAACAAACCATTGCTAAAGCCCTGAATATCTTATTATTGTGCAGGGTTTCCACTGCAGTGCTGCTGGTTTTCGAGGATTGAGGGCTGTGCTGATGAAACTGGCAGAGCTGAACAGCAGTAAGGGGTTAGAAACCGAGCACTGAGGCTGCCTGAGGGGACACACAGACTTCCACACTCCACCCTCCTCTGGCTTTCTTTCTCGCTTACTTAAGTTTCTGCTTCAGCATCTAGAGCTTGACTGCACCTCAGCAACCCCTCCCCCCACCGCCCAACATGCAGATTATACATGCGACTGTTATCGCCATGGAAACGCTGCAACAACCAGAGAACAGCAGGACATCAAGCTTCAGGCAATCCGTGAAGCTACACAGCTGCACTAATAATTACTCAAGCAACATATTTACATATGAACAATTTTAAACACGTGTAACGTGATGAAGACACAAGCGATTAAAACTATTGCATCGAAAAAGGATGATTTTTGACGTGCCACAAGTGTTAAAGCAGCAAGCAACAGAAGCAAATTCTGTCAAATCTGTTGGATTCCGTTTCCGTGGTGCTGTGCTGGAGAACCACGCCCACCATTACATCTCATTGGTCCAAAATTCCACAAAGCAATGCATTCCACTGATTTATGAAATTTCTGATTGGCCGAGATTATGTCATGTTGTTTCACGTTCACTGCGGACAGATAAAATGCTTGTTATTCGAAACTGTTGCAGTGTCTGGTTGGATCGTGGTGCAGAGGATAGCTGCTGCACTAAATCAAACAAACCAAGCTTTATGTCCAATGAAACCACACCAAACCCTCCAGCATGAAAGCGATATGAGAGAGCTGTTGTGGAGATCAATAACAGAACAGGACAGATGATAAAAGTGTTCACCTGAGCTGCTGAATGAGATCTTCTCCCTCTTTGATGACGTTGACGGTGAACTGCAGCGTGGTCTGCTGCTGCTGCCCAAAACGCTTGATTAGATCCTGGACAGCCTCCACCGACTCGGCATACACATCATCTAACAACTCTTTCTGCAGCTCCTCCAGCCACGTCCACAGCTAGAGATAAAAGACAAACATCTACATCTCCTCCATCCACCAAGAATCCATGCAATACCTTCTTAGAAGATCTTTTAGCTTAACTTTGCATATTAATTCTGATATTCAGCATTCGTAAGTTTAGGGATCTTCTGACCTCTTTGCCATGAGTGTGGAAAGCCACCGACATGTCCAACAAGACCTTCCGCTGCTCCACACGCCTCACAAAGTCCTGGATCCGATCCTCCAGCTGATGGGCGGCTTGATAGATCTCTTCCGGGTCACACTCGCCCGTCTGGGCCAACTGCTCTGCTGCCTCAAGCAGCTTATCAGCATTTGTGTATGTATTCTGATAAAGACACATATGCATATTTCTTACAATGTCTAACTATGAAAATAATGTCTTAAAAATATCTTGCCTGCATTCCAAATGCAAGAACATATTTTATGTAAACTGGCCCAAGAATAAATGTACAATTGGGGTCAGGAGAACCAGAAACCAGCCCAATTACAAAAAGGCTTTCAGTTCAGGCCAAATAGTCGGCTGGTCATTCAGACAAGCCACCAACCAGTTTTGTGAACATTGCTTTAAATGTCTTAATGTGTGGGAGAATACAGGAAACCCTGTTCAAACAGGAGGGAGGGGCAGATGGGAAGATTTGAGAGTGGGCGTGAGTAACAAACCTGAGCGACTTCCTCAAAGTCTTCATGGCGTTTCTGCAGGGCTCTGGCGCGATGCAGAGATTTTCCCACCCCCGTGTGCTTACTGAGAAACGCCTCACCGTGGTTCTCAATCCAGTCAAGAACCTGCTCAGGCACACACACACACAAACCGAAGTTAATTTGTGGGACAGCAACAGAGCTTCCTGTCAAACGGTTTACAGTAATGGAAGTCAAAGATAGAAACCATGACAAGTGAGAATCGAAGTTATTTTGCATATACGTCCTGTAAAGGTGCCGCTCACAGTCCTTCTCTCCTTTTGCCTCTCATCATATTCCCAGCACCTGAATAGTGGTTTCCATGGCAACACTTTCCCTTAACCACAGAATTAGCTGTTCTACATTCTCTCAGTCGAACACCTCTGTACCATAAACCAGCCCTAAACCTATTCAACTACACAATCACAAAACAATGCAGAATCGCTGAACACAAGCGGGTTATCCTTGACTTTAAATTACCTGTGACTATTTCTGTTTATATATAAACAATCATAATCCTAAAGAAATTCACAACCAACTTCACAACCAAAGGATTGTGGTCGTGTTTTAAAGAGGCAGCAGTAACAGTAATTATATGCTAAACCCAAGCCTTCAGCTGCACACTGCTACCCTATATACATTATAAACGTCTATATAAAATATATATTAAATGATATAGCAACATATCAAATAATATAATATACATTCATTAAAATACATTGCTACCAAGTAACAAAAATGCTAAGCAACACTAAAATAATTTTTTTGCATTACTCAAGTATTTTACTTCCTGTTTTTAGTTGAAGGCTACATGTCATTGCTCTAATTTAATTTGTTGCTATTTACATTAGACGTTTCTGCCATCAAAACTGATATTGAGAATTGTACATTTTTAAAACTATTCTAGATCAGCTCTGTTGGAAAAGCGCCTTGTTGCTCTTTAAAGCTCTTTATTTATGCAAGCAGACAATGCTTTTTTTCCTTTTTATTTTCTCTCTCTTTCATCCTTCCAGTCTATTGTATCTTCTCTATGCTGTTTAATCTTCCCCCAAGGACATCAGGAAATACCACACGAGGCTCTCAGCATCACGTGGATCTACAGTTGTGGTGTATTTTCAGGTGAATAAGTGTGTGTGAGTGTTTTACCTGCTGAACATCTTGTTGGAACACACACAGCTGTAGACGCTGGTGCAGCCGGACCTTACGATGCTGCCAGATGTTCTCCAGCTGCCTCTGGTGGTGCAGAACCTCATGGATGATGTCCAGAACATGATGCACGGCCTTGGAGTAATTGGCCGATGCTGTTAGTGAATCAGAGCTACCGGGGGTCAGAGGGCGCTGAAGTTTATCCAATAAGGCTTTCCCATCTTGGCTCACCTGTGAGAAGGCGGGACAATAATAAGACTACGACTAGCACAAATTAAACCAAATTCAATTAAACAACCAACTCATAATGCTGCTGAGATTTTTATAATAAATATAATTAGCAAAAATTGCCACTGTAGATGTGCCGGTAATTGGTATAATGTGCTAGTGCAAATTACTTGAGGATCAATTCATTTCCAAGGGTTTCAAGAGTGTAATTTAGTAACACACATACACACACACATACAGTACTGTACCTCAGAGTAGGCAACTGTGATGTGTTCATACAGGCCTTGGTGATGGTGGATGGCATCCTCCAGGTCCTGTAGCTCAGAGGGCAGATCCACCTCCCCACACGCTTTACACCACGAATCCACATTACTCATGTACTGAAGAAAGACACTCACAGTTACTAAAGAATAGCAATTATTTTTATGAAGTAAACATCTTCACATTCTTTTTTTAATAATACAAGATTTCTTAWAAAAAAACAAAATGATTGTTTTTTTWCATTTTGAARTGATTTTCAAAATGAAAATGATTTTATTAAAAGAGAATTAAGTGGATGTGATATACATATATTTAAGAAACTGACTTTAGGGGAGTTTATAATCATGCTCAGACTGCTCTATTAAAAAGAGCTGTTATGTATGTTAACATAGCAGTGGTTTCTGTAAAGTCTGATGTCGCAGAAACAAACTCATACGGCAATCAGTAAAGACTGCATTCTCTTAAATAAAATTATTTGTTCTTCTGTAGTATTAGTATTTCCTGCTGATCTCAATGCCAAACTAACACAATGTCTGATTATCATTTGCTTGTAACAGCATGTGCCCTACATTGACACTTTCTCTGAGTCCTTAAGGAAATCTTATTCAATCTCATTTCACACAGATAAACGGAACTCCCCGATGAGACCTGATTAGTTTTGATTATCGTAGCGACGACACAACATGCCGTTTTCTCTGACCTGGTCGCATTTCTGGTGAAAAGCAGCAGACATCTCCAGCAGAGCGCTCCTCTCATCCAGAGCAGCAGCAAAAGCCTTCCACTCCTGCTCCAGCTGACCTGAGATCTGTTTGATCTGCTGGGACGCGTAGTGGCCCGCCTCCAGCAGCCGGTTTCCCACCGACATGATGCGGTTTATGTTCACGTAAACATTCTGCAGAACCGTGACAAAGCAAACAAAAGCAGTCAAGTTGGGGCAAAGTTGCAGTTCTACAAACAAATATGTTTTATAAATGAAAATCTGGAATAAGTCTTTGGATAAAGACTTTATATTATATACCATTGTTATCACATGTACAAATTAACTCCATAATCTTGCAGAGTTTGGCTCTAATTCTGCCCCAACACACCCAACAGTAATATTCAAGTTACCCTGAAGACCCTGATTCACTGGGGTGTTTAATTTGGGATCCAGAAAGAGGGTTTGCACCTCTGCTCCAGACCACTGAATTATTGAAAAATAACAGCACATTTTTTTCAGATAATGGCTAATTTACCACCCTGTGTGTGGATTACCTTTAAATCATTTAACAGTCCGTCGTCAATTGATTTTTACATAACAAGAGACAAAACAGCTGTCTCTGTCTGTCAATGTGAGATATGACTAAATAGGGTGCAAGGATCAAACCTCTTCTGAACTGATGCTATACTGGGTACATAATACTTGAAGCATATAACACTTTACTGCCACTAATAGCTGGACTGCAGACTCTTGCATGTTTAATATGCTAGTCATTTCTCAAGGAGTGGAGACCAGTAGCACACATGTCTGATTACTTACTTTCTGATCAATAACTCAAAGCTCCAGCTTGGAGGTGTAAGTCACAATTCAAATACTGCTCATTGAAAATGCATAATGGGTTTTAAGTCTCTTCTTCATTGTGTTTGTTTTCTCTGATAATTTAAAAACCTTTTTATTAGTAATACTGTGACACAAGGGGACTTTAAACGTTAAAGATAATTAGAAGACAAACAGTAAGGAACCATTATATGATTCTTAAAAATATACAATAACAGAACACAAATATAAAAAGCTAATGTAGATGTAGATTAAGAATGGAAGATGTACTAAAGCTTAATATTCCTAAATCATTTTTTTGCCTCCTTCAACAGAAAGTGATCAATACTTCTCGCTACAGTAATGGGGCTTTTAAAGGGCCCACAGCTGGTGGGCAGAAACCCAAACAGGAAGCACTTAGGTGGTTCACTGTCTCTGCTCGAACTCTGATTATATGATGAGTCACCATCACTGAATACAGACAAAGGTGTTACATCATCCCATTTAAACTGCAACCTTTACAAAGCTAAAGAATCTTAAATGCAAGAAAAACTAGTGAGAAAGAAATGTCAGTTGAGATGTACTGGGGCTGTTAGACTTAGTGTAAGTAATGGTGCAATGACACCATTTCAAATACTATCCAATATTATTTTTTGTGATTTGATTGAGAGGTGGGTGGGGCATAAGAGAACAAAATCTCCATAGATAAATCTCTCATGTAACAACTCGTATAGATAATCAAAACATCCATAAGACAGCTGAGCTGAGCTTTTGGTCTCTGTATGTGTTGATCATAAAGTGAAGAGCATCTCCAAACCTCCATTCTTTTGTGAATGTGTTGCTGCACACAAGGGTACGCTGGCCATTATGTAATTTCAGTTGAAAAGTTTCAGAGCTTCTCACCATGCAGTTCATGGCAAAGTGGTTGTGTTGGGTTTGCAGCTCCATGGCGTGGGGGTGGTTGTTGCCGATCTCAGTGTAGCCTGCCAGAAACAGCCCTTTGTTGTGCATGATCCAGTCAAACATCTGCAGAGATACAGCAATCACATGTACTTCAGGCAAAAGTTCAGCTGCAAGCGGGTTTATTGTAAATGTGTGTGTGTGTGTGTGTAATAAGAAATTACGCATTTCAACACATGCATTGTGTTTGTACAGCTGATATGGATATAAATAGAAATCATAAAAATGACCCGTTTCTCAAGAGCAAAGAATAACTGGTGGTATCCTAGCAACATGCAAATCTTCCACCCACTATGAGAAGAATTTCAATGAATCAGAACTTTAAATATAGTGCAGTTTCAAAAAGTATCAAAATGGTTTGCTTTTATTTAAAGGAATATTCCTGATTCAATACAAATTAAGCTCAACAGACAGTATGACGCCAACCACAAGCACAATGTTAATTAGCACAATAAAGTATAAATGTCACGGATAAGGTTTCTGTGTTTTGTTTTCTATGCAGTACTTCGTTTCATATCCTTTTCACATATCACTTTAAATGTACCATGTTAACAATTTTATTAATTTTATCCAGTTAGCATGTGTGAGGTTTAAATGTGGACAATTTAGACAATCTGCAATTGCTACATTAGGAGAGTAGTTGTTTACAGTTTACTGGTAATAGACTAACTGTTACTAGAATTGTGCCTTACTGTGACTACAATTTTTTCTTTATTAAAAATAATAAATTAAGACTATTGTGCCATAAATGCTGCTAATAACTCTAACCTTGTTTTACCTCTGAAAAATTTAAAATACAATGTTTCTGCTCTACAGTGTTTTTCCATTTTCAGAAAACCTCAACAATATTGTCAATTATCTCAATGGAACTGCTAAAAATTTATACTATCTTATACTATTTATACTACAATTCTTTATACTATCTCACCTTTTCAGCATCCTGCTCAAACAGCCTGAGCTGAAAGCACTGGTCCAGCTGCAGCTTACGCACATGCCAGAACTGGTGCAGGTTCTGCCTGGTGCTGTGCAGCTTTTCCAGAAGGCCTGAAATGCGGGGCACCAGGCCCTGGGTGTCAGCATTGGGCTGGCCCTGCCCATCTCTCTGGCCAGGCGGTACAGGCACAGATCGGTTAGCGTAGCTCTCGCTGCTCTGGATCCTCTGCAGCAGTCTCTGACCCTCACTGTCCACCTCTTCCAGAGGAGCCTTCATCACCTTCTTCTTCAAAGCCGCATGCTCCTCTATCATGCGTCGGGCTCCTTCCAAATCCTGCGGGAGGTCTTTGCGCGTGACCGTTTCCTGCATTTCCTCCAGACGAGCAAGCAGGTGGCGAGCGTTGCCTGTGAAATCCTCAAAGGCGACTCGGATCTCGATCCACTCCTCGTGGTTGTAGTCCAGGCTGCCCTCGAAGTCGGGTGTCAATTGGGATGGGTCCACTACCTTAGATAAGCCCTCCAGGGACACCATGGTGGTCTAAGAGTGATGGATGAAAGGAGAAAGACATAAAAGATTTATTGAACCAAAAATAGAGATGACAACAAAGAAAAGAAACATTAAGGGCAGAGAATGGTGGGGGTGGAATAGAAAAATTTAATCAATAGGCACCAGAATACACAATATGACTTCTTAGTGCCCTGAATCCTTAGTGAACTGATGCATCCATTCCAAGCTCAGTTAATGACCAGCAAGGCAAGAAGATATTTTTTACCAGGGGCATAAATCTACTCAGTCACTCTGGGACCGCCTGAGGGCATCACTAAGAGCAATATCACCACCAGAACAGCATTAACACAAACCAGCAATCAGATTTCAACAACCTGAAGCAGGACAGATATTCAGGTGACATAAATGTGTTTGAAAATATGACAATGAAAATACAGTGGGAATTGTAAAAAGGTAATAATAAATAAATAAATTTAAATCTAGGCAAACACTGGCAAAAATCCTGAGTTGGAGACAAAGATCTACATGCTTCTTTTTATTCAGTGGGAAAATTTACTCATTACTCATTCTCCTGTCATTCCAATTTTATACGACTGACTTTCTTTGAAAGTACACAAAAGCATAAATTTTAAATAGTATACAGTGTCATTTTTGGGTGATAAACTTCTTTAAGACTCAGAATCCCCACACTCTTTCATTAATCTACTTATTTTGACAGCTTGAATAAATACTGTCCATTTTTGCCTGCTCTATCTGAAAGCACTACAGAACTGTGTGTTATTCTTTCTTAGATGAATTGATGGGGGAAAACAAATGCGAGCGTGTGGACTTCACTGCTGCGAGACAAAGGCAGAGAGTGGAGGTGTGCGTCTCTTTTGTGAAGTCAAGGTAAACGCAGCCCATCGCTATTCATCAATTTCAAGGTCCACTGTTGTGCAGAAATCTGCAGCGCTTCACAGACACACATCAGGATGAGCATTCCGCCCATTAGTCCATTAACCGCGATGAAAATAATGTGAGCTTTGGAGTGCATTTGCTTTTTGCTTTCTGCTCAAATTTTGTTGCTTATTAGAAAAAATGTGGCGTGTCATGAACAGTGGGCGAGATGAGAGCTTGCAGCCGTTCCTATGACAAATTCCTTGACCCTGCCCACCAGAAACATTTCATCATGTGTTGTGTTGAACACTTGTTTGGACTTACACGGACCACCAGATGGTAGGGAGTGCTGAAAATCCTCCTACAGAAAAGCACTCAGAGAATATAACAGTATTGTGAGGCAAGCAAAACGGTAAAATAGGGCCAAAGGGCCAATTAAGGAGTTTGTATTAGGGCCACTCTAGCGTGCTGACCTTTGATTGGCTAATGCATCAACGGCATGAATCATGAGAATTCCTCAATGTCTGCACTGAGGGAAATTATTTTGTACATTATTTTAGTCTCAAAATATTCTTTTTTTTTATTATTTTAGGTTTAGGTTCAAAAAGTTTGACATTTAAGTTTTTAAAAAAATTCTATTGACTTACACAAAAATGTTTTGTATTCAACACTGATGGTGCTGCGCTCATGTCAAGACGAGTTACTGTAATTATGAGTTTCAGACTAATTAAAATTATCCATGGCATTTTCACACTCGTAAATACAGTTTGAAAACAACAAAAAATGACAAAGGCTTCAATAGTTAGGGGTTGTTATTTGGTTACCACTGTATATTTCAGTTTGATACGCCTTTTTATTGTTGCCAATGTTACCTGAATACAGAGATTAATGTCAACAACAAAGATGCACATGGATACATTTGGCTTTATAAGCGTTGCCATAGAAACAAGTTCCATGTCCTACTTCAGGGGACATGAACAGCTCAGAGTAGAATTACCTGATATTTTTAATTATGGTAATTACAAACACAGTTTTAATCACCACCAGTCAGGTCATTTGCATACTGATATGTAATTTATTAAAAATGATATATTTTTAGAATGGTTAATAGTCTGGAAGTTGCCAAGTCTCAATTTTTTCTAAATATTTTTGTGTTTACAACTGTTTACAACAAAACACTTACATTTATTTATATTGTACAACATTATTGTAACATGTGATAAGTAAAAAACCACTGGTCCTCGTAACCACTGGTATTTCATTCAATAAATACAGTTTAAAATTTCACTGCTGTAACATGAGCGATAATATTGATCCATTTTCTCTCTCTCTCTCTCTCTCTCTCTCTCACTCTCTCACTCACTCACTCACTCACTCACTCACTCACTCGTGAAAAACAGCAGCAGCAAATTAGATCAGGAGGCACTTTCACGGCTCTATGACTGAAAATAAAGTTACACAAACACTTTGTGCAAAACAGCCAATCTATAACATAAATGCAGGAAAATAGCCAAGAAGCAATTCTGCTGCATCCACATTTACAACCACACAGTCAATCCACCCCCACACACATGCAGCACATCAACACCCACACACTCCCACACGAGCAGTGTTGCCCTAAAACACTCACACAAAGACAGGATTTCACAGACAAACCTGGAGATTTTGTTATTAATTCATTAATTACGTAGATATTAATTAGCAAAATTAGAAAAACTAATTCCATTTAGCTGAGATTTCACAAGTTTCTGTACATAGTCTAAACAACATCTTAAAATTCTCTAAACACTGAATTTTTATGTGTAAAAAACTCATTATGTGTAAGTTTTTTGTTCTGTTGGGCATGCACCACCCATTTAATGTTGATGAAAACATTTGCATGCATCAGATATTCACTGCATATTCATGATGATTTTAATCCATTTTTAACAAAGTGTTTGGTAAATAGAACTAAAGAGTTTTGCCATACTTCCATGCCTCGCATCTTGGGTACGAGAGCATTTAGACCGTTTTAAGATGGCACTGGAAATTAAATTTGATTAATTTTCGTCCATTTTAATAAATCTATGTAATAAACCAATCAAAATTTTTCATTTAATAAAACGTTTTAAAAACTGCAAGTGGGTATATATAAGTTGAAATGATTCCTGAAATACTCAAATACTAAAATGCATAACAGAAATCAACTATGGATGAAATATTGAAATATAATATTTATGCTACATCACCCAGCCCCCAATTCGATGCAGTGCAAAAACAGCATCCCTCCGCAGCTACAGCTCTCAAACCTCTCCCAGCAAAACATCTCATCGCTTCTTACCTCAAACTCAAACTTGGAGCTGCCAAAGTTGGTCCTCTGTTTTTGCCAGAAGTTGTCTGGTTTGATGATGAGGGCGACGTGGATGCAGCTGGGAAATGAT
>JAZGTK010016195.1:0-12846 GCA_036877625.1 Ambastaia sidthimunki
AGAATCGTGTGTTTAACATCCATCTGGCGGCATGAACATCAGATCTCACAGGGCCAGTAATTAAAAGCAGACAAATTACCGGCAATTTCACGAGCAATAACAGAATCCATCTGTTGCTTATCTCTCTGTACACAAGACAGCAATAAAACACACCAACAGAAATCTTGTGTTCACACTTTAACAAACACGATACAGAGGAATAATATTGTTCATCACTTTCACAGCGATTTTAATAAACCATAAAACCGCCAACCAAAATGCATTTTAATGTTAAGTTTAGAATAAACATTATCGTCCGTAGTTGTGTTTCAAGTTATCACCGTTTGGTAAAGTTGGTTAATGCAAATACATTTGTTCGTTAATGTTAATAGATACAACTTTTGTTTAGAAAAGTATTAGTAAATGTTAAAAACAGCTTTTCAAATAGGTATATTGTTAGTTTATTGTTAGCTCCCGTTAACTAATTGAGCCATTTAGTAAAGTGTTACCATGACATTTGGGTTTGGGTCTGGCTGATGGGTTAACAGTGACCGACAGCAACAGAAAGATTCAGAAAGTTTCTCTCTGTGCCTTGAATCATAAATGCCTGGCCAATATTTTTATATCTGTGGCATGTGATTGGAGAATCAAAATTACCAATGAGGAACTTAATATGGAGGTCAGCAGCTGACTTGTTAAATAGTAACATCTATAAACACAGCGTATAAACCACAATGATCTTGTGCTTTTACAAGAAAAGAGATTTAGGGCAGTTAATAATTCACCATTTTATTTTCTAAGATCTCATATTTTCATTTAATTCTGGAAAAGGAAAAAACATTTTGAAAACTAAAAACAACATTATAACGCTTTATAGAATGAAACAACCCCCACATGACTCTGACCCGCGACCCATTAAGATAAAAAACAGATTCTCCAGATTAAGATTCTCAAACAATGTTATACAGTACATACATCTGACCGTTTATAAAGACATCTCTACAACCTTTCTTTACAGAAGAACATCTTAATAAAAGTTTAAATGTGTTGAGATGGAGCCTCTGGGTGATTCTAGCTCAACCCCAAACCCCACACAGAGCATCCATGTATCCTGTCCTCCCATTCAGACAGTATTGCTTCAACCTTCCAAACACACATCAGTACTGGAGGTAAACAACAGAACACAAAACGTCCCCTCTGTAGCTCAACAGCAGCCTGTATTGTCTCTGAGAGGACAGGCTGAGTGCTGCCTCTGCTGTGTCAGGGGTGACAAATGGCAGTGGTCAGCCATCACCTGTCATCTTTGGTTAGAATGGAGAATGAACAAGCTTTTATCCCTTAACACATGATGAAACATGGAATCAGACTGGTTGGAAACAGGCTCTGGTTATGTACTAACTAGTTCAGTGTTTTTGTGTGGAACATATTACATGTTTGCAGCTGTCAAAATAACTCAGATGACATAAAAATAAATCAGTGAGACTAAATTAGTTGTTGTGGGAATCCAGAATAACTATAAAGCCACATTCTAACAGATAGACAAACATTAATCCTGCCCACATGTAGAAATGATGTCTTATCTCACCACACAGCTTGTAAGCTTCAGAGCAACAAATGCACCAGGAAACAATGAAGGTTTACTGGGTGTTGCCCTTTAATTTCATTGAGATCGTTCAGTTGTCGTCTGTAGCAGCTCTTGTGTTAATTCACAGTTGAAAAGCTCATTTGAAACATCACAGAACGAAGTGAATTTCAACCTGTTGGCTTTTACAGTCTTATCATAACCGGTAATAACTGAGTCACACCTGAGTTCACATCAGATGAAAGAAACGGCCTGTAAAGACGAGTGAGTAGAGATGACAGAGCTAGAAAAGCTGGAGGAAGGTAAAGACATCAACAGTTTCAACTGACCTCACAGATGTGACTTTAAAGTCAATTACAAACTGTGTTAGTTAGAAACCTGCCCACAGCCTTCACAAAATTACTAACCAGTAACTTGACAAGAAATCTTTTAATGATCATAGAGAAATCTGTAAATGAAATACTACACTTTAAATCATCTGACGTTTAACTCTCCTTACATTTGTATAAATTTCATGATTTTTTTAAAAACACACACACAATAACCCAACAGCAACATATACGCAAGATTACAGCTTGTCTTTAGGTGTGAACGCAAACTGTACACAAAAGTACGTAACATTTCTATTGTAGGAAAATAATTCAAACCACAAACAGGAAAAACTGGTTGTGAGGAGAGATTTCTGTTGTTATTTTTGACTACCACCCGTGTTGTGCATTATTTGTTTTCACACAAACTACAAGACCGGTTTAAGTAGTTCACCCAAAAATCTTCTGTCATTATTTACTCACCCTCATCATTTTACCCTAAAACAAAAAATGCTTTTGTTGAAAAACATCCTGGCTACAAAATCACAAAACTGGTTTTATATAAAGCCACAATCCTCTTTCACTGCTTGTATGGAAAAAGCTACCAGGATATTCTTCAAAATGCTTCATTTGTGTTTGAAATAACATGAGGGTGAGCAGATGATGACATCATCAACCCTTCAAAAAGCTGGAGGGTGAGTCTGTCTTGTAGAAATGAGAAAACGCTCTTCTGAACTTTTGAATAAAGATCTCACTTCAGGAAAGTCCCAGTGAGGTTGTGATAGCTCAGTCTTTCTACTGGCCCAGCAGTTCATGAACGTGACGTACAGATATGGGTGAGGATTAGCTTTCCTCAGACTCCCAACCACTGCAGTTTCACTGAAATATGATGACCAGGCAACCTTCCTGCTTTCTTTCACCTTGGGATGTTATTGACACCCTCACTTATCAGTAAGAAAAAAGGAGAAGGCAAGAGTATTGGACTGATCTTCTGGGAACAAAAGCCAATGTCTCAGTATTCAAGCTTTCCTTGCCTGAAGCAGAGCAGATGTCTTCTCACCCAAAACTGGTTCATCTTTAACATAAATCAGGGTTGAGCTCATCACAGGAGGAACATTGGAGGTCAGAATACCACAGAGATTATAAGAGACAAACAGAAAAAAACAAATGGTTCCATTACTAAATTAAAAAACATGGGATGGTAATAACATGCTATGATATGATATATGGCTTCTCAGCACCAGTACAGGACACTTAAAATCCACCACCAAATGTCCTGTTTATTCTGCTCTCCAGAATCAGAACTTTCCTCTGAGGTTTGGAGAAGCGTCTGGCGTGCTGGCGGTGAGCTTGAGCTATTTTAGCTCGTCTGATGATGAGTGGAAAGTGAAGATCTCTCGTCTGATTCATCATGAGAGCAGGTTGGAGATCTTCTGTACAGCTGACAGTTGAAGGCTCAGGTTGGAGGTTCAGAACTGCTTCTGGTTTATTCCTTACACAATTATTAGTTTATTCCTTCGTCCATCCATCCCCAGAGTTCCTCAAACACACACTCACACGTACAGCATGATGACACATGAAGGGAAAAAAGAAATTAACATATAACTGAGCAGCAGAACATCAACGTGCTCCAACAATGTGATGTTTATACAAAACTGCAGCGTTGAATAAGTTACAAACACCCGTCTCGCTCTCATTCAGTTTGGGAGATGATTGAACAAGAGAGTCGGAGAGAGAAACACAGAGATGGAGGAGAGATCAGGCATGCTGCGCAGACAGTTCCTGTCCAATGAATCTGCGCAGACGTTCCAGATACTGGCTGTAGAGTTCGATGTCGTTGTGTCCGGCCCCCTCCACCCACAGTGGCTCCACAGCTTTGGGGCAGCGCTCGTACAGAGCCAGACCGTGAGAGAAATCAATCACCTCATCTTCAGTCCCGTGGATGATCAACACTGGAGATGTGATTTTAGATACTTTCTCAATGCTGGAGAAAAGAAAGAGGTGTTAGACGTTTGCTGAGGACCTTCAGAACCGCCAGCATGCAATGATGACAATTATTACAATAAAACCTAAATGATCAAACCTAACAAAATGTACCATTTTTCAAAGCATAATTGAAATTTCAGACACAATCTGTTAAAACAGAAAGTTCTATATAATCATCTTCAGCAATTATGACTGTAATGAACACTGTTTACTCTAGATGAAACCAGTGAGTGACTCATAACAGCATCTGTGCCGGCTGTGACACGACATCAGCTCATTAACAAACCCAGTCACGATCTCCGTCAAAATACTCATAAGAGATCAATAATGAAGGATGAGCCAGACGGTTGTTGTTCTTACTTAGGAAATGCGTCGAAACAGTAAGTCTTCTTCGTGTCGGGGAACGCCACTCTCATGCCGGAGGTGAGAGGAGAGTGAAGAATCACAGCCGCACACTCATACCGGGACGCCAGGTCCACCGTGGGCACAGTGCCGATGCTCTGCCCATACAGAATGATGTTCTCTGGACTGATGCCATACCTGAGAGAGAGAACGTCTCAAATCACTCAGATTTACAGACAGATAACAACAACAACAAGAAAAACTGTTGTAAAAATATATATAACTGAATTGCAGGGTGGAATTCTGGAAATACTAATATATAATACTAATAAAATATTTGTTCGTTCAGTATATTTGCGCAGAAATCTCAGATGACAGTTAAGGATCATTTACACATGAATGTGTTTTGGACTATGAATGATCAAAACTGTACAGACATGCAGTTATTTTGCAGCTGGTATGTTTGTGTTTTACCGGGAGCGCAGAGCCTGCCACGCTGCGTCTATGTCCGCATACAGATTCTTCTCGGAGGGTTTTCCTGTGCTGACCCCGTAGCCGGAGTAATCGTAAGAGAAGATGTTGCAGTTGATCCGAGTGCCCAAACCGATATAAAAGCTGCTCATCTGACCCAGATCCACCGCGTTACCATGAGAGAACAGAACCGTAAACCTGCCGACACACACAAAGACTTAATATACACACATTACATGTGTACTGGTTATACAATTATCTGTGCTTCAATATCATTTAAATCTTAATCATTAATGCTTTATCGTTTTGCATATCGCAATATTTAGCACGTTTCTTCAATATTGTGCAGCAGGGAAAGCTTTGATGGGATTTGTAGGGCAAAATCACTCACTAATGTTTGTGAGAGGAGTCTCACTACACTAATATCTGAGTCTGATGAAACATCTCTGAGTCATTATGGAATCCACACAGAGCCTCAGGAGTCACTAACCTACAATTTCACATGATGAATCATTAGACATGTAGGTGCGTCTGCAGTCGGCCTCAGGAAACACTTTCATAACTAACATGGGCGTGTGAGAAGTGATTTTATCAGGTGGCAAAACACGACATCAAAGTCTCACAAAACAACATTCAAATCCACAGTAAGAAAACATCTCCAACGTCTCATCTGTGCAATACAGCAAATCACTGATGTATTCATCCTACAAATGCCACCAGCCAAGAGAAAATACCACAAAAACAGATCAAGCACCAGCTGTGAAAACAAACAGCCACGTGATAAAGAAAGAAATGTGTTCAGGAAGAAGTGATTTCTGATAAAGATAACAAACACACTGGGAGAGGGAAGCAGGAAATCAGATAAAGGAAAGATGGAAAAGAATTAAAGGGATAATTCATTCAAAAAAAGAAAACACTTCCACTTTTTGGAAAACTCACTCTTATGTCATTTCAAACCTGTGTGATTTTTTTCTCTGTGGAACACAAATGAAGATATTTTGAGAAATGTCTCGGTGGTTTTGTGTCCATACAATAGAAGTCAATGGGTGCCACTGTTATCTGGTTAACACTATACTTCAAAATATCTTCTTTTGTGTTTCTCAGAAGCAAATAAAGTCACACAGGTTGGGAATGACATAAGGGTGAGTAAATGATGGAAGAATTTTTCATTTTTGAGGGAACTCTTCCTTACTTAATGGTACGAGAGATGTCCACATCCATCTTACCTGGCAGAGGGGGCACAACGAATATACATGCAGCCAACTCTGTTCCCCCGACTGGAGCGGGTCAAGAACACTTCCGTTACATCCAGTTCCCGCTGGGAATACTGGAATTCCGCTCGCTCTGTGAGGTGAAGCTTCCAGCGGCCCTCCCCTGTGGCTCCCCCTCCCCCTACTGAAGATCCACCCCCACCTCCACCCCTGGAGCGAAGCCCTGACATCACTGTGGGTCCAGCAGGTACCGGCCCGGCCTCCAGATCAGGCAGGAGGGCATAGGTGGGTTCAGGGGGCAGGAAGGCAAGCTTGGCAGCAATGCGGCTGGGGCAGGGGGGGCAACAGAAGAGGCAGCACAGCTCGCTCACAGAAAGGCCATTCATTGTCAACTGCAAGAGAGGAGCTATCAGTCAATGCATGTTCAACACAAGACAGAAAATGATTCATTCACATTAAGATTCAATTACAATGAAGTCACTACAGGTCGAGGATTACAGAACTATGACCAACACTTGTGTGTGTAATGAGTCATAAGCACTTAAAATCACAGTTATGTTCTGTCAGACTGAACTCTTGCTCCTAAAATATTTCCAATGAAAAACGAACAACTATCAATGCAAACTGAAAGACAGAACACACCAACAGTAAACAAACGTTAGTAAGTATCAGCACTGCTAGATCTGAGACAGATATGCCAGTAACCTACAGCAGCTATACTGTCCCTGACCCTGTACAGCCCACATATATGAATAATATACAATAAACATTAGTTATATCGCTGAAGGACTCCAGCAAAATATCCACCGGCGGTCACATCTGTCACAACAGACCGCCAAACGTCAGCTCAACATTCACACGTTCATGTCAATAAATGCACAGATGTGTAATATATTTCAACATACGTGTCGTGTTTAACACAGGCTGTCAGAGGCGGATTTCTGCACTCGTCTGTCGCTAGCGGCTAAGCTCGCTGTTAGAGGAAACTAGCCGGTCAGCTACGACTCCCTCAGATAACAAACACACGTCTGTGCTTCCCTGAAGACATCTCTCGTCCGAAGACTAAATAAAACTCAATATTAGGTCTTCCGTCCTCTGTGATGATCGAGTCTCGGCTGCCGTCCTGACGTGTATTAATCTGCTGGTATAAGCTAATGGATCTGTGTGTTTGTTTCACTTTAGCTGTAGATGTCTGGCTGCTTAGCCCGCCCACTCTTCGCTGGGTCTCACTGTTACGGACATTAATTCACTGATGCGTGTTTTCTAAATATAGAACTCACGGAAGACACTGAAAGTGGAACATAGTAAATAATTCATCGATTAAATACATGTTTGTCTGAATGCTGACATTAATCAGAAATGATATGATCAAATACACCGTCTCTGAGGATCACGTGACTGGTTGCGGGAGTAGTTGCAGTGGACAATCTTGCGCTGTTTGTAAACGTCTACGCGCTTACGTCACCGCATCCGTAAACTACGCTGACGGGACAGTGGAGGAGCTACTGACGTCACAACTGAGCTGCACTCGATCAGACAGAAATAACAAAGATATAAAAAGAGCATAAACATTTAAACATGTACCTGTTACCTTGTTTTCAACATGCATTTGACGAATGAACTTGTGAAACTTTCTACACATTTGTGCGTACTTAACCAAACACAAAACTTAGTAATAAATATTTCATGCGGACACAGATCCTATATAATCTATAATCCTATATAATCTTAACAAAACTGAGGAGGGCATAGGTGGGTTCAGGGGGCAGGAAGGCAAGCTTGGCAGCAATGCGGCTGGGACAGGGGGGGCAACAGAGTCATTAGTTCTTTATATACAAAAAAACATAATTGGATTCAAAATACTTGAACTACATTTTCAGCAAGAAAGATGCACTTTAGATGCTATGGGGAAATGGGTTTGTTTCCCTGATGTAAGGGTAAGTAAACATTCAAGAAACACATAACACATTGCATAATTTTAAAATAAACTTTGTGATTTTATTGGTTTTATACTCATACACGTCATACAATCCTACATGTTGAAAATAAGAAAGGGTATCTGGTGGTGTGTCTGGGGGACTGGCACGCTGGTAAATAATGAATTATTATTCATGAATGCTGGTTAATGTGGAGCTGAAACTTCATCCATCTGAATGCTCTGATAAACAACTGTGAGAGGATAAAATCTCAACACCTTCAGGCAATTCTGCCTCATTTCTTAAAGTTTTAACTCAGCACATACAATAATGGCTGTGAATCTGCTAGTGTAGAAGGACTGATGCATAACATTGGCATACAGTGCAGTAAAACAAAAGCAACAAACGTCTGGGAACAAAATGAGGTGCTACAAAACGTTTTTCAAAGTGATGCTTTTGAAGAACCTTTTTTGGTTCCCCACAGAACCATTCAGTCTTCAGTCAACGACTCTTTTCTGAACCATTTCTTATCAAAAGAACCTTTTCATAGTCTAAAGAATATTTTTCACTACAAAGAATGTTTTGTGGAACAGAAAAGTTCTGCAGATGTTAAAGGTTCTTTATGGAACTATACAGCCAAAAATGGTTCTTCTATGGCATTGTGAAGCACTTTTTTAAGAGTGTGACTGTCTTCTACATACTAGAGGTTAATGTCATAAGCTTGATCCAATTTACCAGTTAGACATCTACAATCACTCTTATATGCAAAATGTAGCTCCATCTCACTAACCCTGCCAATGCAAACTAATCTGAACCCAGCATCCCCACATACTGGCAGAGCCGTCCACCCGTCTATACGCCTACAGTGACATCCCAGATAGCTTGTGTCTAAATCTGACAGGGCTGTAAAACTTTCATGCCCTGTGAGGGGAACAGGAAATCTTCAAGCATCATGGATAACTGCGTAGGCAGTGCGTGTTCCAATCCCTCATTAAAAACCTGTCAAGATGTCGGTTCAGCTAAACCACAGCACGCAGAGGCTTTCAGAGCCACTTACACCTGCCTCTGACAGACAATCTGCTGAAAACAGAGTTATGCTCACAGAATTACAGCTCAGGTAGTTTCCTTAAAGACACAAGGTCAGTAAATTCAGGGACACAGTTTGGTGTCAGCGTTGACAGATTACTGCCAGATCAGTTCTGCCTCTAAGCTGCTTTCTGGACAAGAGTTTGATCTTTTAAGGGATGAATGGAAAGATGAGCAGATCAGGAGACTTTCTGCAGACGATCTTGTTTGATGACGATACGGACAAAATGGTTGTTTCAGCCCTTTTTTACAAAAAAGTCATGAGAAAACACACATCAGCAGAACAGACACAGACCCTCACTCAAAAGATGACAAAACACCACAACACACCTTTCACATTACATATGGAGAGTTAATGAACACAACACACACGCTCTTCCTCACGGAAACTTCCCCCCTTCTTATAAACCACATCACATTCTATTTAGAATAATTCAGTATGAATGGCAGCCACATAGACAGTAAAATCCTGTTCATGTGGATAGCAGAGGCAGCCTGCATCAACCTCATGCACTGTAATAAAAGGGTGTTGTTTTATTTTACATTCTTACAGTTAAAAATCAAAATATAGAATGTTTTTCTGCAGTCTGGCCTAAATCAGTGTGAGCATGCAAAGTTTATCTGTTTGGGCAGGTGTGTAAATCTTTCATTATGACATCATGACAAGTGTTATCAACAGTAATTACAGAAATAACATCTCAAAACGGAAGAATCGTCTGAAAGAAATGATTAGCCAGGGCTGTTAGCATCATTCATTGGTCTGCTGGTAGTTAATAACAAACATCTTGCTTCTCAGAGCTCTGAGGGCAAAGGTTCAAATAGTTCATTGCCTTGTACACAGGCTTGCATTACAATAAAGAGTCTCACACAGCACTGCCGATCCTGAGCTGATCAAAACCTGCTGCGTGTTTGTGTGAAGACACTCAGAAACTTCACTGTGTTACATTCTTCATTCATGAATCATTCTGAAGCCAATTCATCACATTTCATCTCCTTACATCAAAATCTTCAGATGAATGTGTAAAATCAACAGAAACATGTAGTTACCAGAACCTACAAATGGATTTCTGATGTTTTCTATTCTGGACACGTGCTTCAAATCCTCCAGTACCAACCAAATGAAAATAGAAAAATAAATAGAAAGTAATCACACAATTCAAGCTACATACAATATATTAATATAGATCGTCTGATGTCATACAGGAGAAACCTCAGTCAGTCGCTCTTACACACATCTGATAACTACCCATGCACTCAACATTAGCATGATAAGTCAATATATAACAGAGAAACATTATTTTAAATGCGGGCTAGGACAGAACATATCAGGGGTGATTATCCAGGACAAAAGCAAAGAATAACGCAAAAAGAAAATTTTACATGGGTTTTTAAAATCTATATTTTGTTCTCTTTTATTCTCAGACAAATCTTCTCAACACCCCCCACCCCAGATTCCTGAACACACCCCAAAGATTCCTGTAAAAAATAATGTTAATATCCTAACAAAACCAATGCCAGGGTAAAAACTAAAGAGTCCACCCCCAAATGCACACAGCCTGACAACAACCCCCTCTCCCTGACTCTCTACAAAACAAACACAACACACACACACACACACGTCTACATGGTCCTTGCAGGAGAGACAGGGAGATGAGTTTACGGAGTGGCCAAGCAGGGGCTGTTCCTCACAACCCCACCAACCTTATCCTACAATGAAGAAATGAACCCATTTCAGAGCGGTGGTATTCAACATCACGCTTCCCAAACCTGCAGGTCAAACAATCTCAGCCGTCAGTCCTCATAACTTCTGGATCTTCTCAGCCATCACGATGGGGTTTTCCTTGCGGAGACGAGCGGCGGCGGCCCCTCTGTAGTCATAGGGACAGTCGTGTTTGTCAGAGTAACGGTGGACAGCGCAAAACAGGTTTCCACAGCGACAGTCAAAGCCTAGAGACAACAAACAGGCAAAACGTTTGAATTCAGTCTTTTGACAGTATAATTCTACTGCATATATTTAGCTATCAAAATACCAGCAGTACAATGTGACACGCAGCACTGACCTGCAGTATTACAGTTACTGAAAACACTCAGACTGACACTTGAGTCACAAACTTTGTAAAGCTTGAAAAAAAGAAATTTGGCTATCGTGTTTATCTTACAGTCATTTGGATACTTTGACAAAAAAGTATCTTTCAACATCATCTAAAGGCTAAAAGAGTGACAACATTACAGGAACAGAACCAAACGTAACCAAATCTCTCATGTCTGATGCAGATGTTTGTATGAAGACAGGCAACACAAAAACACTCTTTAAACAAATGAGCAGCTGTGAAGACAGAAGCTGTGGTTTTATCGTTCTCTGCACAGAAATAAACTCTAAAGCTCTTCTAAGAACGCTACACCTGCTCTGACTCTTACCTGTCAGGCCGACTTTTTTTCTACAGGTAAAGCAGCGATTCTTTTTTTTGTTCCTGTCAGGGGTCTGATCTCCGTCTGATGAAGTCTGAGTGCTCTCCCCTGCTGGATCTGTGACTGAAGATCATTCATGAGATCATCAACAAAACACTTCCTGTTACTCTGACACTCCGTGAATGCTTGAAAAACTCACGTGCCAGATTTAAACCCACTAAACTGCCTCCTGCCGACAGCAGGTCTAAGTTCTGATAAGCGGCTGACCTGTGTTTGTAGACGAGCTTTCTTCATCCTCGTCCTCCTCTGCGTCTGCTCTGTCTGAGTCGCTGGTTGCCGTGTCCTGGGAGATGCTCATTGCTGTCATCTGCTGGGTCACTGGACTGGCTGAACCACTGCTTAACACAAACCCAAACACATCAGTCACCTGTCAGAACTTCTTCACTCAACTCTCTGGCTTCTTTTGAGCTTCTGTGCAGAACTAGAACTGCTGCACAGTTTTTAAAACAGCCTGAGCACTCTGAACAAATAACATTAATACTGTATGTCCATACAGAACAAACTCAATCAATCACAAAATATATCATGTATCATAGACTGTATTACTCCAACAAACTGGGGTCAAACTGCACACGGCGTCAGAACCTCCAACAAATCATTATCCTGCAAACCATATCTGCAACATCAGATGCTAAAGACCTTTTCCATTATTCCTCTCTCCACTGATCACTGAAGAATAAACATCAGAATGATCTGAACTACACACCCAACCATTAAATGCATATGTAAAATTGTCTTTTCTTACAGAGCATTTATTTGAACTATATTAACACAGATTCCTGTCTTACCACTGTTTAGCAGGAACATGCTCCAGTTTTAGTCAACAATCACAAACGTCTCGGTGACACTTACTAATATCATGTTCTGTTCAATTAGATGTTTCAAATCTTTCTGAAGCCCCCCTTCTTGTCGGGGCCCTTAGAATCGTTCCAATTTTTCCTGTTACCACGCCCTTGGTAAAGGAATATAGAAACAGATGCACAGACTTATGACTGTTGTGTGCGTTTCAGAGTACACTTAACCCTGCTGTCATATTATTTCATGATCTTGATTTATAACAATATTTCTGTCAATGTTTTTTTAAATATTTGTTTTATTGCGAGTGACAGTAGCAGCACTGTTGTTTAAATCTACCTCCATCCTTTTCCCTTATTTTTTTAAGCGTATTTTCTATGGATCGTTGCGTGTGCATCATCAAACTAAAAAGATTGCAGTTTGATGAATGTTTGTTGCTGTTGTGAACTCAGTATTCACTCATGGTGTGAACTGGCTGGTGGATGTATTTAACCCATAACAGCATTAACAGCATTTAACCCTTCACTAGACTCTTACCTGGATGTTCTCTCCTCAGGTGGGGTAACAGCTTCTGGGGTGGGTACAGGGTTCGACTCCAGCGTTACTGCAGATGCACCTGGACAATCTGCTGGTGATGTGGCAGCTGGAGGAGACAACAGGAACTTAGTTAAACATTTTCTAACTCCAGTGGTCCTCAACAC
>JAZGTK010016196.1:0-12845 GCA_036877625.1 Ambastaia sidthimunki
CTATCTGCCCCTACCGGCGGATTCAATATCAGCAACTCATTCATTTAGAAATACAGTGCGTTACAAGACTAAACTGACCTTAGGACTGAACGGAACGACCCCTCCTTTATCTCTGATGTGATGTGTAAAGCCCTTAAACAGCTGCTTAAGGTTAGAATGTAATGTATGAAGATACGCTGCATGAATTGAAGCCTTGTTCGTTTGACCTGAAATAACTCATGTAGTGACTGTTATGGAGGATTATAATTGGCCAAAAAGTGTAAACATTATTATTCATTATAATTATTTAACAAGATCATTATTTAAAAATCATTGTCATTATTTAAAAATCACTATTTAACAAGAAAGACGTGAAATTAGGTGGTGCATTTAATTATTGATTACTTTATGTATTCATTCATTCATTTCATAATTTAATTTCACAATGTGTAGTACCTAAGTAATAATTTCAAGTGCATGGCCCTTCGTTAACCATATAAATAAGTAAAAGCGGGGATAAACGTTGCGCATGCGCATTAACGGTTCAAACTCTATTGTCGCGGATGGAAATTTAAGCTCACGATGCGCAGGCGCAGCATCGCTTTGTATGTAGCGCTCACAGCGCTCTCTCTACACAGCGATCTGTACGCAGAGAGTGCTGGGTGCGCTTACATACCTGACCAAAAGCGGTTAGGAATAAAGCCTACATGACAGACGCGAGAAGAGTAAGTTGATATTTTGGGTCTTTGTTTTATTCACGAGAGTGTCTGAGATATATATGTGCTTGTTTTGCAAAGTTAAATGGGTTATTTTAAGAGTAAAGGGTGGCCCGAGGATCTGCCGCGGCATAATAAGCTTCTTTGTTCCGATGACGCGACGAAGCGCTGTAAAACACTGTCATTTTACACTTAAAGCGTTAAAATGCCGTTTTTTCTAAATTAAACATTACTGTGTGATATAGACACTTGTATATTACTGTTCGGTTGTTTATTAATATGTTTTTCCTAGTTTACGAGCGGAATTCATGTTGACATTAACCTTGGCTCTTTTATTTAATTTTAACGTCAGTTCTATATTGTTGTTGTATATTTAGCATTTCTCCTATTTCTATATAGGTTGTATTCATGTTTTTATGTAAATAATGTATCAGTGTAAACCGGCTTAGGTATAGCTTTAGCATGTATCCTGGCAGCAAAATGGAGGACAGACAAATCAAATCGTATAAACATCCTGATCAACTGTAAACTTTACAAAATTACAGTAACAACGGTAAACGGCTACTCCGTTAATTAGTTAATTAGTACTTTATTGTCTTTCATATCCACATACATCTAAAACTATCAACTTTAATGCTGAATTATTAATTAATTTGCGTTGTTATTCTTACCGTTTTGGCTTGTAGTTATTAATAAATATATACTAAGTGTCAAATATGTCAGTAAATACAGGGCTCAACGCTACGGATGTTTGTTTCTACTGTCCCAGTCAGGCAAGTGGTTCAACTTTATACTTCTCTGACAAGTACTGGCCCCACCACAAAAGTAATTAATTTAAAAAAAATGGGCTCAGTTGTTGTTTTTGACAACGAAATAATCGACAGATTAATTTTTTAAATAATCGATAGCTTAATCGATCATCAAAATAATCATTTGTTGCCGCAGGTATATTGAGTTTATTATTGCTGTCACTTTAAGAACGAATTCACGGATCCAATATACTGTTACACTTGCGTTTTTTACTTGTTTAACAGTTCCGTCAAATGTCCTGACCGTCGTTTATGCTGGCCCAAACCATTGGGCCGTCCTCATTGTCGAGCCCTAAAATTATGCCAGTGCATGTGTTTAGTAAAGTTTGTGTGTTTGGGGCTCCATAACAGAAACATTTAGTGGAAGTGTTTATTTAGCACCTATATACACTATCAATATCTCCTTTATTTGTTCAGACATCACGTGTAGGTGTTGTCTTAATGTCAGCATATGATTTAGAATTTATTGGCTCCCTCCTTTAGTTAACAAAATGGTTGGCTGCCAGCTGGCCATCATTTCCTCTCACACTCTGTTGCAACGTGGCTGAATCGTCCATAACCTTCAGCCATGTGTGTTTGGGCCAAAGCTGAGACCCTTGTAATTCCATTACATGCCTGTTACAATTAGTGTGCTGTGTGTTTTTATTTTTTTGGTCTGGGCAGAAAAAACAGGAACCCATGACATCAGATATAGTACATAAACGAAAACACACTTCCACACACACAGGAAACATTGGCCAAAAGATGTCATAACTGTAAACGTTTTACTAAAGCAATTTCATTCAAAAAGTTCAGGACTAAATGAGTGGTACGTTTTTGTGTGTACCTGTGTTTTTGTCTTACTTCAGATGAGTATTCAGTCCAGACTATTATATTTAATTAAGCATTTGCATCACAGGCAGTTTTCATAGCATTAAAACAATACATTGTGTTTGTTCTGTAGAAAAAGTGATTTCATAAAGCGCTTATAATAAATGTAAATTAAAGTATGTGGTACATTGCTAATGACTTGTGTTTTTGGTCTGTTGCAGGGTATCCCAGTGTAAAATGGAGGATAGTTTTGATTGTGACTGCGGTGAGCTGGAGCCGCCTGATCATTGAGAAGGAATCATCTCATTGAGAAGCAATCATCTCACTGAGATCTGCTGTCCTTTCAATTTTCCTTATATCAGGTGCTTAAAACAGGAAAAAAGGAATAAACTAATAGATTTATCATTTATTTGTTGGATAATGCTGCTGCTCAGGGCCAGTCATACACTGAAAAATTCTGCACTGTGACAATGGTTTTATAAGTAGTGACTATTAGTTTTTTCTGTTATATTCAAAGATTTTTGATTGGCCTCCAAATTCATTCCAAAACATCCCATTAAACATTGATATAAAAAGGAAGTAAGCTCCCTCAAACTTTATAAAAAGCTGCTGAAAGTGTTTTGGATGATGACAGCATACCTTAGTAACATATCTGAATCAATTCCCAGCATCTCTTGGTGTCTGCTGTGACAGCTGCCCCTGGCTGCTTTTCTTTTTTTTCTCCATTAAGTTTCTTGACTAGCTATAGTAGTTGCGATCAAAATCTGCTGCATATCAGTCAAATCAAAAATCCTTCCTGCTATAATATCTGCACAGAGCTTCTCTGCTACACAGAAAAATGGCAGAGAAATTTGAAAGCCTTATGAACATTCATGGCTTTGACCTGGGCCCACGTTACATGGACTTGAGGCCACTGGGCTATGGGGGAAACAGCCTGGTCTTCTCGGCTGTCGACACCGATTGCGACAAGAGGGTCGCTGTGAAAAAGATCGTCCTGACTGACCCTCAGAGCGTCAAACATGCGCTACGTGAAATCAAAATCATTCGCAGGCTTGACCATGACAACATTGTAAAGGTATTTGAAACACTGGGGCCCAGTGGTCGGCGGCTGACAGAGGACGTGAGTTCCCTGACAGAGGTCAACTCCGTATACATCGTGCAGGAGTACATGGAGACAGACCTTTGTAAAGTACTTGAACAGGGCTTGCTGTCTGAGGATCACGCACGGCTCTTCATGTATCAGCTGCTGCGTGGACTCAAATATATCCACTCAGCAAATGTGCTTCACCGCGACCTGAAACCCGCCAACCTCTTTGTCAACACTGAGGACTTGGTGCTGAAAATTGGGGACTTTGGACTCGCCAGAATCATGGACCCCCACTATTCCCATAAGGTATTTATTTTACTTTATAGTTATAACTTTCAGTGTTTAAAATCTGTGTTACTTGTCATTAATAGCTATCTGGATGACGTCTTATTTTGGCTGAGCTTTTTTTAAGTCTTCTACTCTGTGATCTAATGTGTCACAGAAAGTAGTGCTACAAAAAAGACACAATTGCTGAAAAACATCTGCTTCCTGTTTCTGTGAAACCCTTGTACATTAACTTCCAGGATGTTTTCTGCAAACAAGAAGTTATTCTACTACTTCAGGACTGATTTGCATGTTTCTGTTCTTAAGCAAAGAAGCCAGGAATGCTTCAGAAACTTTTTAAAAGAATCCCACTGTTGTTTCCTTATCTCTGATGGTGTCGAATCTCTATTCAAATTCTGAATTAAAATATGATTTAGAAATCGGAAGCTTTGCAGTTCATGTTTTCGTGTGTTTAATTCTCTCTTCTAGTCTATGAATAGCTTATGTCTCCTCCCCACACATACTCAAGTCTGTATTTGTAGTAAATAGGAAAGAAGGAAATAGAGGGAATTTATCAAGCTCGGCTTTGTAATTACTGATTGCAGTTCACTGGTAAAACAGTCAGCTGCTCTACAGACTTACCAAACAACATCCTACAGTTTGAGAACTAAAAGTTATCTGGATTCTTTTTAGGGCTTCAGGTATGCACCAACGTTTTAAAGAACCAAAGAACCTGTAATGTTAAAGTCTGGGTGGCCTGAGTTATAATGTTTGAAAGTCTCTTCACATACTGACATCAATCACTAAGTGGTCTAAATATATTATGGCAAAATATATATCTTCTGTGGAAGGTGCAGTACAATAATATGTTCGTCCAATCATTGCATTCAGTCTGTTTCTTACGTAAAGCAATCGTAAAGCTTTAGAAGCCTAAATGCAGATGTTTAGAAAACAGTGCAGATGTTTTTGGAGGTCTTCATTGCATGAAAAACAGCAACCAGGGCATTCTGTAAAGAAGATCCTTTTGTGTTTGATCATACATAACAAAGGTCTTGCATAATCTGATTGCAATTTTTCTTATTTTAAACTTGGGTAGCTATAAGAACCGGTTTTCTAACTGGCATTTAGTAGGTCTGTTTTTCTGTTTCCCATGTAAGCAGCCAAAATATGAACTACTTGTGATCTATAAATGCAAACAAGCCATTTAAGTGCTAAACATAAGCTCCCTCTGGCTGAAAAACCTCCCTGTGAGGAGCAAGGCAGTGCTGGTCAGAGCTGGTGAAAGTGTAATTAAGAATGTTTGAACAGTGTTTCTCAGATCTAGAGAGAGCTAATGATTCACTACTGACTGGAAGCTCTCACAATACAACCCTGTGTTCAAACTGTAGAAAAAAAACATTTTTGAGTGATCTATACCTTAAATGTTTGCTAAAGGGTTCCTGTGTTGAAAGGCAGCTGCTTGTATTTATATTGTATTAATGTTGGTCTTTTCATTTCAAGCTGCCTTGCACTGGAAATACAGCCCTGTCTGAGGAATGTTGAGAATTCACGTGAAGAGAGGCTCAACCCCCCACTTTTCTTCTCCTCTTTTGTTTGTGTTTAGTGAATCGCTTTGGATTTTGGTCTTCGTCCAAGTGTAGCATTTGATGTTTTAGACTTGTTCTGCCTTGTTTTTGCAGCCGTTGAGATAAAGAGTTTTTGCGGGCTACTAGAGGCAGTTTATTTCAGTAGAACTGTGAAGGAGCTCCTCTGTGCGCTTGTGTGTGTATTAAATGCTGTTTCTAAAGACTCTCTGTTTTTTGACACGGGACTTTTGGAGGAATAAATGGGGCCTGGCATGTTTCACTCCTCAGCTGTGTCTCACATTGACCTCATTTTACAGACGATCTGTCCACAGCAAGCACAAACCAGTCTGAGCTGACTCGCTCACCAGAGTTTAAATTTGACCCACTTATTTTTGGTGAAATTACGTGGTAAAGATAAAAATGTTGATAATAGGGCTATTTAAAAAAAACATTGTCTGTTTTTAATCAGTCTTCAGTTTAATAAGAAAATATTGATTTGTGTAATGCCCAATTCGATTCTTAATGTGCATCCTTTACTTAAGAGGATGGAAATGTTTGTACTCTTGTACCTCTTATCTTGTGTGTGGGCCTGTTGTTAATGTAAATGTATATTTCTAGCAACATAGGTAAAGAGGAGGAAGTCCAATACCAGCATTTATATTTAAATATGTATTCAGTGTCCACAAAACTAACATTTCTAATAAAATATTTATTGACTATTAATATTGACTAATCAATATTAAATTAAATCAAATTGAAATCATATAAATAAGAATTTAATTGAATTATAATTGAATTGGTCACAATACCCTGCAATGTTTAATAAAATGTGGTAAATTCTTGGCAGGGCTAGAAAATCTTAACTGCTGGCCAGCACAAAAGTCTTATTCTTGAGCCCTGAGTGTCTATCTGACATTTAAACTTCTTTTTGGTTGGTTCAGAGCCGCTCAGAGCCTGTGTGAGTCATCTGCCACCTCACGCCACTAGAGAGGGCGGATTTATTTAACATTCAAATGAGTTGCTGAAAATGTATCATGACTGGCTTGGTTTGACTCACTCTGGGGAGCATTCATGCACATGTTTGTTTCACCGAAATGGGAGAAGCGTAAAAAGGGTCACCTCGTTGAACTCGCAGATTGAGACTCTGCTCACATCACTTCCTGAATGATGTCACTGCGTTAAATGTGTAGAATTGTTTTATTTTTTTTATGTATTTGTTGCTGTTTCTGCTAAGCTGTTACTATTAAAATGCTCATACTCAGGTGATTTTTCAAACTAAATATTAAACTTTGTTGTGTGACTCACCCTGCACGTTTGTTCATGAATGATTCTTAAAATCATGCAGCTGGTTGAGGCGTGGTGTGGATTAAGAGATTTAACTTAATTTCACTAGGCGGACGATAAAATGGGCGTAGACTTGCTTGAAAGGATGAATCCAGTGTATATAAACAGACTAGAATATTATTATAACATGGGGCACGGGTAGGCGGTAAGCAACCACCCAAAACACCCTAGCAACATTCTGGTGAACAGTCTTGGGAGGATCTTTCTAACGGTTTTAGCTGGAATGTAATTTGAATATATGTAATCTTTCCAGGTAATCTGCTCACATTGCATTATGTAACTCTGCACAAGACCTTCTAAGCAAAAACTGTAACTGGCAATCAGTTTGGGGTTGGTGTCTATCCAGACATCTCTGCTGATTTAGGAGCATCTGAAGACACAGAGTGTAAAAATAAATCAATCCACTGGCGTGTACCAGGCCGGAAAAGGTTTTTTTAATGTTTGATTCAGAACATACGGTCAATTGTAAGCGGATGTTAGGGTTAGAGTGTGGGTGAGGGTTAGGTAATAGTGTTTATGACTAGCTGTATATAAAAACAATAATTCTATGAAATGTTCCCATTAAGATAGATTAATGTGTGAATGTATGAGCAGTGGAAAGGTTGTCTGTCTGTTTACCATTTTTTCAAGCAAAAATAATGACTATAAACATGCAAACGCAAACAAAATAGAAAGCCTATACAATATAAAAAAATGAATAAATTAAAGACCGCTACATCAATATAGACAATTTTCTATCTGGCATTACAATTTTTTTCCTTGTTTACATTCTTTTTAGCACTTTGTATTCATATTCTGGGCTCTTCTGCTTTTCTGTACATAGTACACCATTTGGTCTTAATGGATTAAGCCACATTTTAGGACACCAGTTTGCCTGTGGTGTCAGGGAGAAGTGAGCTCTGTGTCCTGCTCACAATAAAGCTGGTACACCAGCCTTTGAGAAGATGCGTTGATGCTGTGGATGTGGAAGGGATGGAGTGCAGGTGCTTAGCAGATCTTGCAAGCTTAACATAGTGTGTTTTTGGCCACCATGTCCAAACTTTGACAAACTTGGATATGCTTCTAATAATAGTGCACATTTATCTAGCACAAGCGGCTATATAAAGTGTCTATAACATTAGACAAGTACTCACATTTCAAATAAATGATATTTTTCAAGTGAACATTTGCCTGCAGAACTTGCACGCCACCTTTTTTGGTCATCTGTTACCTTCTCGAAATGAACACTTGATGTCCTTTGATTTTATACCACATTATGTCCATCACAGGCTATGTGACTTTTTTTTTTCTGTGACTAATGACTAATTAAAGTTTGTCTGTTTTGTTTGTTTTTTTGTTCATTGACGTATGATTTGTCAACTGTTAGGGGCAGCCCTAATTTTATCGCATTAGGCCAAAGAGTACTGTGGGCATGTATGCCAGCCTGCGGCCCTGTTGTTCATAAATTATGACATACTTGTTGCTTTGAATTTTGTGACACGTTTCAGACACTCAGCCTGAACGTGCATGAACTTGATTTTCTCAGAAATTGTCTGGAGTGTTTCATACATGCCGTGTGGTGCCTGACCTCGTCAGTAAATGAGATGGAACAGGAGAAACATGAATTATTAATAGCAAGTGCTCATGCAGTATGGGATATTATGTCAAATTAATTTGCGAATTGCTGATTTTTTTTTTCCTATTTTTTAGCTGTAATGTTTAAACTGAGTTTCAATCTTAATCTACAACTGTGACATTATATTAAATATTGTGAATTCATGTGATTATGGTTCTCTCATTCTAGGGCCATCTATCCGAAGGTCTAGTCACTAAATGGTATCGTTCTCCTCGTCTGCTCCTTTCCCCAAATAACTACACCAAAGCCATCGACATGTGGGCTGCTGGGTGCATCTTCGCAGAGATGCTGACTGGAAGAACACTCTTTGCAGGTATTTTAACATTGTGTGCATAAAATGTCATATAATCATGTAGTGTACCAGTTACTCTCCTATCTGTTCAACCATCTTTTTTGGTCGCTTATCTGTTTTTGCACACATCATGCAGGTAGTGGAAGGGCATATCTTGTGGTCTTGCTATTATAGTAAACTGGGACAAGGTTTTTCCACAGTAGCAAGAAGAGGAGATTCTTATGTAATCTTTTACCATAGATGGAAACTACAGCAGATTTGTTGATTACATAAAGATTTAACACTGGCCAAGTTTTTAAAGTTTCCTACTGAGATAAATGTTGTTACAAAACATGAGTCATGACAGTGCTTTCTTTAGTAGACAGTTTTAAATTGAAAATAATTTTTAACTTAATTTTAAATTAAATTTAAACACCTCACTTAAATTGGTAATTGCCATAGGGATGAGAATATTTATAAATATATTTTGTCAAATATAGTTACATGGTCGAGGAAATAATCTGGCCAGTTGAAGTTACCTTATTTTCAGTTAAGAAAAGGTTTTCTCTTTTTGGCCGGTGAATCACTCACAAAATATATGGTTGTAGTGTCAACTGGATACGTGTGCTGAATTATTAAAAAAATTATACGTTTAGTATTAACACTGACAATATCTGTGATATAAATAACCGTGATTATTGATAGTGTGTGTATATAGATATATAGATAGATAGATAGATAGATAGATAGATAGATAGATAGATAGATAGTTAAGCTGTATATATATTGATAGTGGCTGTATATTTTTCACTGTACATTTTTCTAGTGTTGCTTAGGTCATCAAAATTTTCTCTTTGAGAGTGCAATATCTCTAAATGTTTTTAATTTTATTAGTCTTTATCCAGCAGTCACAAAAACCCTGTTTCAATATTAGTTGACAACCTCTCCTCCTGTAGACCAAACACAAACATGCATACTAAAATAGATCTTCTCTCAGTATACTGCTGTTTAAGCTGCCAAGTATTGGCAATGTTTTTGCCATGACACATTTTCTCTGAATTAAACATGAGTGTGTGTTTGCAGGAGCTCACGAGCTGGAACAGATGCAGTTAATTCTGGAATCCATTCCTGTGGTCCATGAAGAAGACAGATTGGAGCTGCAAAATGTCATACCTGTCTTCATCAAAAGTGACATGTCAGAACCACACACGCCGCTTGCCAAGTTGCTGCCTGGTGTCAGCCCAGAGGGTTGGTTTTTAGGCATATTCACAGAATTTGTAGAATTCGTTGAATCTCGCATACTTCTCATGACCCAATTTTTTAAGTAATCCACAACATTCTTTAGAATTTAGGAAAATTATCCACAGCATGTAGTTTTGCCTCTTGCTGCCAGAGAAAGAAGGTGTAGCAGTCTAAATGGCATCTCTTTGTGTTCAATTTTACTGTAGCCTTGGATTTCCTGGAGAAGATCTTGACCTTTAACCCCATTGACCGGCTCACTGCAGAAGAGGCCCTGGCTCACCCGTACATGAGCGATTACTCCTATCCTCTAGATGAACCGGTGTCCTTGCATCCCTTTCACATTGAGGACGAGGTAGACGACATCTTGCTCATGGACGAGAGTCACAGTCATATCTACAACTGTGACAGGTTAGTTCATACCTGTTTGCAAGATGCAAGGTGCCAGGTGCCGAGTCCTGTAATTTAAGAATGTGCTATCCCAATGTGTATAGTTTACGTAATATGAAATGGTTTATGTCAGGAGCATACTACTTGGGTACATCTAACTGTCAGGGGATGTTTGCTGATGTTGACTGTTCTCCTTTTACTGCAGGTATCATGACAGTCAGTTCTCTGATCAAGACTGGCACCTGCACAGCACCCATGAACTGGAGGATGTACAGCGTGACCCCCGAGCCATGTCCGATGTCACGGATGAAGAGGAGGTCCAGATTGACCCACGCAAATACATGGACGGAGAGTGCGAGAAGTTTTTGGAGGATCCATTTGACCTCTCGCCAGAGCGCTCATGGCAACAGGAAGATCACCACGAGAACAAGTACTGTGACCAAGAATGCAGCTACAACTGCAACTACAAAGCCGTGTCCCCATCCTACCTGGATAATCTAATCTGGAGGGACAGCGAGGTGAACCACTACTATGAGCCAAAGCTCATTATCAACCTGTCCAACTGGAAAGAACAACAGAGCAAAGAGAAGACCGACAAGAAGGGCAAGAGCAAGTGCGAGAAGAACGGTCTGGTCAAGGCCCAGATTGCTCTGCAGGAAGCATCTCAGAACCACACTGTGCCTGAGAAGGACCGTGAACAGGAAAAACACCAGAACCACAACCAGGGCTTTGACTTTGACTCCTTCATTGCCAGCACCATCAAACTTAGCCTGCAGCCGGAGACCGGTGACGTGGACCTCCTGAATGAGTTGAACACCTCAGTTTCTCAGCTGGACACCCGTGTCCCCAGCAGCTCCATGTCCAAATCTATTAGTCAGGAAAAAGAGGAAAAGTGTCTGGTGAACCTGGCCCAGCTTGGCGTCTGGGAGCCTTGTCCCTGGGACAGTTTAATGGGCAGCGGTGTCGAAGAGAGCCTGATTGATGAGGCCTGCTGGGACGTCCGCAAAGATGAACAGCTCCAGAAGGAGAACAGCGGCTGCCAGAGCAGTTACCTAGACCGACTCTTTAGCAAACGTGAGGAAGTTGAGCCTGAGATTCAGTCCAATCCCAATGAAGTGTCCACTCCAGAGGATGATTTCATATCCTGCGGCAACGAGATTGTCCTTAACATGCAGCTAGAGTCTCTGGCCATTTCAAGGTTTGAGGGAGTGGGTGACATTCCTCTGAAATCCATCCAGGCCACATTGACACCCTCTGCCGTTAAGCATTCTCCACAAATCGCCCACAAAACCTACAGCAGCATTCTTAAGCATTTGAATTAAAACCCACCTATTCAAGCAGAGTCCAGCTTATTTTTTTATAGTTATGTTTTTCTGTACTTGAATCATTTCATATCTTTTTACATATGGTTACTTTTTAAAGAAACTTTTTCTTTTTTTAAAGGTAGATGAATTCAGTTTGTAAATTTATTCAAAGTGCTGGACTATGTTCCCACACATAACAATGTTTTGGCCCTCTGATTTTCATTTCAAATGTTGATTATAAGTAATAAAAAAACTAATGGCATGACATTTGCACACAGTGTACTGTAGATTCAGAAACATGATAGGCAAAGACAGAGGAACGACTGTTAACAGATGATTTATTCTATGTAGGCAAAGTAATAGAGAACATGAAGGCAGGATTATGCACTAACCGTGTGGGAGACGAAAGAACTGACATCATAATGTGACCTTCTGACTGACAGCCAATAGGAGACACATAAGCAGTGTAACTTTTGCCTTTCTGGTCCTGTTGTTTTATAACTAAGGCTATTTATTTATTTGGGTTTTGTTTTCCACCTTATTTCTATTAAAAGCAAAGCCTTTGCCATTTTGTTCATAATGTTAACTTCCTTAAACATGATGCCAGCATGGAAAGCGCTAACTGTACAATGCGTTAACTGTAGGTTTGTAAAGGCGTTATCTACCTCAAGGTAACAGCAGAAGGTTCTGTCTCCCAACTGTAGTGCTTTAATGAAACATTTGCCCTCTCAACGATGTAGAGCGCACAACTTCTGCTTTTCATTTTGCATATGCCATAGTGAAGTGTTAAGACCATTATTTATTTTTAGCAGATGTGAGATATTTATTTTAAGAACATTGTAATTTTTTAATGCAAGTCATTGGACTTCCATTCTGGTCTGTCTTGGCGCTCTGTTTAGCCATGAATAGTTACTCATCCATTTGTACAGAAATTCAAAATGCTTTCCCAAGTTTCAGCTTTGTTTTCAAATGGATTCACCATTAGGATTTTTTTTCAATTTCTAGGTGCTTTGTACGAGTGGAATACTGCTTTACAGCATTTTATGCGCCTAAAAGTCTTAATTTTCCTTTTTATATATATATATATATATATAATAAACGTTAGAATTGTGTGCATGGAAGAAAACCAATGGAAGGTACATTAAAATGAAGTTAATGGTGAAGTATGTTGTAAGTCATTAATTTTATTTTAATTGTATGTTTTTATTAAAAATATTTTTTTCCAAGCAAGCATGGATGAATTAGGTTCAGATATAGCATGTAGAACAGATTTTTTTGTAATTTTGCTTTTAAATGCTGGTTTACATTATAATTTGTTCCACTGTACAGTAACATCAATAAAATAGCCAGCAAATATGTGTTGTCTTGACTTCTTTGAGACTGGAGAAAATCCACAGTGGCAAAAATGTTTAAATATTGTGTAAATATAGAAGAGGGATTTCCCTGTTAGTG
>JAZGTK010016197.1:0-12845 GCA_036877625.1 Ambastaia sidthimunki
TTGTTTTGAAAGCCCTCCACTTGTAGACTATCTTCCGGAAAGTGGAATGGCTGATTTCCAAAATCTTTTCAAATCCCTTGCCAGACTCATAGGATGCTACAATGTTTTTTCTGAGTGCCTCTGACAGCTCTTTTGCTCTTACCATGGTGCTCACTCTCACTTTAACAGTCAGGAGCACACCAAACTAAATGTCTGAGGTTTAGATAGGGCAAGCCTCATTCAAAATGCTGCGTAATGATCTACTAATTATGTGCATTTGGTGTGATATACCTGTGTGTGATTTGAGGCATTTTAAGAGGGAATACATGTGAGGGTGTCCTAATTTTTGCCTCAGTTAGAATTTGTATTTTTGTGGCATTACATTTTACAGAAAATCCCCTCTTCAGTTTTAATTGCTTAGATATATTACTTTAATCTCTCTGTATTGTTAAAATTGAGATTAAATAACCATATATTAAAAATGTTACAAAAATACACAGGCTTTCATAGTGTGTCCTAATTTTTTCACATGACTGTATGTGCTCATAAATGCTCACATAAAAAGACATTATGGAAGTTAGTTACCTAAATATTGTTTTTTAAGATCCATATGGTTGTTTAAACTGTATAAAACCCTATTATAAACACAGAAAATTACACAGAATGTCCAAGCCAATCTCAACGACAACGTTCAGTGCCATTGGTTGACAAGTTGTGATGCATGCATTAATGTGTGCTAATATTTTTGCTTGTAGATCCTCAAGGAAGGATCTGCAGGTGATGTGGTTTGTACCACCATTGTCATGCCTCATTCAGGATGAGCGCTCTTTATCTGAACCTTTGTTGGCACTGTGAGGGTCATTAGATACCCTCTACCCATTCAAAAGGACTGGCTTGAATACCTAGCACTAAGACTGAGTTTACATTTTACAATTTAACATCCTTGCATGTTCCCAGTCAGAAAGCGAAAGGGACACTTTATTTATTGTAAGTTGTTATATTTGGGCTATTTCTATTAAGCTTTATTTGTCGCAGTTATGATTTAGGTTTTATTTTGTAATCAAAATCAGGATTATATCCCATATGATACGTCACTAGAGTCAACGCACTTTCAACAAGAGCAGGACCAATATCTCTTCTAACACCAGAGATGACCTGATTTAACTCTCCTACATGTGTGTTAATGATATTTCCTGGAAAGTAAATTTCCTGTGTTTGGTCTGTAGAATATACTTACCTGCACTTTGATTATATGCTAGACAAATTGATAACAAAGATGCTATTGAAATGTTCAATTTCTTGAAGGTTTCTTTCTGCACATTTCAGCAGCAGCTTTGACAAAAAGCAGTGGCTTGATGATATGGCTAAATTTAAAGAAGCAAAGAAGATCATCCACTGGAGATACATAGGTTCAAGCCAGAAATTGATGGCCAGATACCCTCATCCAGCATCAGAATACCACCTCTCATCAACTGATCGTGCTTGTGTTGTTGTTTTGCTGATTGTTCGCCATGCTTTATTAAAGCACGAAATACTATAGAACAAAGTTGAGAAAATCTGAGATATAAATCCTTAAAATAAAAACAAAGTCTGGGGTTTTTGACAAAGCAATGTTATGACATAAAAGATTTCTAGATTCTGCACTTTTTATAGGTCACTAATTGATTTGCAATCTTGTAATATTGATCATGTTAACTTCTTTGTAGGTAAGACTTTTTTGTTTCTGAAACAGAAAAGATGCCCTTTAGAACACGTCATGCTGGGATAACATGAATCTTCTAGTGTTTATGCAAGCTCATGTCTCTGTTTTTATTTCGAGAGTGATGTATTAAACACAATAAAAATATTTATACAGTATATAATAAAAGTGTAATAGTATATATTGTAACTGCACCAGATTCAAATGTAGCTTGTAACCCTGTTTCTATAGCTATTGGGCCATTTAGAGGTTCTTCATCTTATCTTACTATACCTCCTCAAAGTGATAAACAGTCTTGTATGAATAACAGAATAACATGTTCCACATGCTATTCTGAGGCAGTCCAATATTTTCGTCCCAGTGCATATAAACACAGCTCATGTTGGAATGATAATGCCACAAAGAACAAGCAGAGAAGAGTGGCTCTATTGTTGCTGAGACGAAGCAAACTTATGTCATGTGAATGACACCATCCTTACAGTCACAAAATGTCCATTATGCTAAAAGCATGACTTCAGAGCTTCATTGGTGGGATGTTCCTCCAGTTGGCCTATTGTCTTTCCCACAATGCCTTGAAAGACATCCTTGCTGTTCCATGTCAGTCAGTCTGCCTATTAGGCGTACGCATGCGAGCGTGTCTGTGTGTGAGTGTAAGCATGTGTGTGTTCTCTGTTTGTGGACATGCCATTTAGTGTCAAAGAAAACAATGAGAAACTATTTTATTGTCCTAGTGGAATGCGGCAGAAGTATGACATCGTCCAATGAGCTTGGCACTAATGTCCAGTTCACTGGCACCGTGACACCACAGAATAAGAAAGACAGGTAACAAAGAGAGCGAGAGAGAGAGAGAGAAATGTGACAGTAACTAGTGCTGCACTGCAGTCAGAACAAGAAGTTTAGATTTAGAAAATAGGAATTAGGTTTACTAAATGTCGTTTTCTACATGAGGACGTTATCCTAGACATGGAAACTTGCTGTTCAGGATGATCACTTTTAAGAAATTCCATGATGTTGCTGATGTTTTTAACTGTTTTTAAAGCTGAATGGAGATGTGAAAGAATTCAGGAAATGCATAACTGATAGAAGGTGAGGAGTTTCTTTACTTACAAGAGAAAATCTTTTACTTCTTACAAGAAGTATATTTAACCATGTTAATCTATACACACTAAAGTATGTTTCTTTGTATAAACTGACTTTTTATTAGTCATTACGTGTTTTATAGGAAATGTCTTGCAAAACTTGATGTACTGTATTTTCCTGGGTTTCTGTAAAAATGTAACTTGAGTTTCATCATATTTTTTCATCATTTACACCAGGGTTGCATTCAATAAAGTATTTTGCATTCGTACATAGCATTCGTACATAGCTTCCATTCGTACATAGTTGTTTTGTAAACATAAAAACAAGCAAATGTGTTGCAAATGTTAGAGCATGTATTTGAGTACTTACAGTGTCATCACTAGCTTTTTTTAAAAGCTTAATCACCAAACCAAGTCTTGCATAGTCATACATTTGACTATCTTGCTATTTTTGAGACATACATCAGATGGTGCTGTGGACAGTCAAATGACATGCAGAGATTTATTAAGCGTGGGCCACTGTAAGATAATTCAAGTAGAGTTTATAGTGGTTATATGAGTTATATGGTTCTATCTGCGTTTTCACCAGTTCTGAGATATTAAGGTTTAAGGTTTTTGGATTGTATATACCAAAACTGATAGAACTTTTTGGTTTTTCAAATTAAACACCCAAAATGCATTAAAAAAAAAAACACCTATAATAGTGTCAATATGTTATATTAGAGTAAGAATATGTCAATAACTCAATTTTGACAAAAATGTCAGATAGAACCTTATAATTCTAAGGTAGCAAATTATCTATCCACTTTAACATACTTTCACATGCATAATGTCATAAGGTGTATGAAGAAACATTACTTTATGTCCAAATGCTAATGGGTATGGTAATGTTTTTATGCCTTAATCATCAAACATTAATGATATTTATCCTTTGTTGTTTTATTTATGCAAAACTATAAAGTGTTCACCAGCAAGGTGCTGGACAGTTGCAGCATCCGAGAGACCTTTGGGATGGAGCTGCTTCCCCTGAGTGTGCTGAGTCCAGGAACTTCTCTCCATCTGCAAGTGGACCCTCTGTGGCTACAGCATCAAGCTGTGGAAGAGCAGGTAGAGCTGTGGTGGTTCAGCGAGCCACATGTGTCTCTCCTCTGCTACTGCTTTTCAGTGGCTATGGTTCTGGGCCTGGGATCGGCTGGTGTAGGTCTGCTCTCCACTGCTGCCTCTGCCGTGGGGCCTTCCGCACTGTGGCGCTTGGGCGTAGGTTCAACACTCTGTCTCCTGGCACTAGTGGTCCTCCTGAAGCAGCTGCTGAGCTCTGCTGTACAAGACATGGGCTGCATACGCAGTCGAAGACGCATTGAGCAGCTGCGGACTGGAGGAACTGCAGATCTCATGCTGTTGCTCTTCACTGGCCTGGCGTTGGTTATTTGTGGTACTACACTGCTCAGTCTGACCCAGTCAGATATGCTTCTTTCTGGGGTTACCCTCCTAGCCAGTGGGGGCACTGTGGTGCTAGGTGTGATGGTGTATGGAATGGTGGTTTATGTGCAGAAAAGGAGAAACTTAAGAAGGCAAAGAAGACAAAGAAGAGTAAGAGTTTATAGAGTAGCGGGGCCAAGAAATCGACCATGGAGAAGTTCAACCTCCAGTCAGTCAAATTTGTTATGAGAAGCATAGGAGAAGAGGTCGAAAATAGGCACTGGAAAAACACAATCACAGCATTGAACTCTGTCAGAATTGCACATTATTGTTACTATTTTCACAGCATTTAGGGCAGGTTGTCACTGCGGCTAGTTGTCCTAAAGCTATCTAAAGGGTTATCTCAATAACTATAGGAATTGAGTTAAAAGTCCAATTACAAAAATGTGTGTTTTCTCTAGCAGTGATTTTGTATGTTGCTTTCAAACACATAGTTCAAAACCAACTTAAATTAGAAAAACTTTTTGTGAATTCTGACTCTGACAAAAATTCAAATTCTTCATCTGTTTGCTATAGATTTTTTTTTGTAAACAAGTGAACACAATAAAGCATACTAGCCCTTAGTTAAATTAACTTTTTTACATCATATGGTATGAATGGCCAATATTTGGGCATTGTTAACTATCTAGACCTATGTGAAGGTAATCTGTGTGAATGTAATAATGTTTGACAATATATTTAAAATATTTACTTTTAATGTGTCTCCTAAAATATCAAAAGAATCATGTGCTAAACCCTGTTGCGTAAAGTTCTATTTTGAGTGCAACAGAGTGGCGTCCTCAGAAAAATTAGAGGAACAAGTCGAAGTCATTGACTGAAGATGGCGCCAAAACCTACATATCAAATGTTATTTTATAAACGCTCCAGCAAATCTATTAAACCAAGCATCCTAAATTCATGTAGCGTTCAAATACATTTGCAAACTGAATAAACTGAAACAATACAGTTTATATAAAAGTGTGTATAGTTGTATAATATAAACATGTATATATAAAGTTTAGCTGTAAAGTGTGAAGTTCATGATTGTCATATTACCCGTCAATTGTCTAGTTTGCCCAAATTTCTATGTGTCACCTGGTCTCAAAACAAATATCTTCCATAGATATCATCTTTGCTTCCATCAGAACGTCAGAAGATAACCTTCAGATGTAATGACAGTTTTTTAATGCAATTTTAATTTAATTCTTCAATTAATTTAATATTGATGTAGTATCCAGTCATTAGTCACCCAGATGAGATTGAAAACGAGAAATTAAACCTTCCCAAAAAAGCAATTTAAGGACAAAAGCCTGATGAAATAAAACATCCGAACTGGCTTTACCATGTGGTATAAGCTTGTGGAATGTCCATTTAAAAATTGACTTTAGCCTGTTGAATTTTTAAAAAATGATGCACATCTGTGTTGCATTTGCTTTGCATTTGCCTGCATTACCATTTTGAGTGTGGATTATTCTTCTAATAATTCAACAGTCTGTTGCCAATTATTCCTTATTTTACAGACAGCTACTTTTGATTTTTTCGATGTTGAAATAATATTAATAATGTTAACACTAAAATAAATGCTATAGAGAATGTGAAGCTGATGTCACAACATGTTGAATTCTGTGTAAATGTTTTACATTAGAAGTATCGTGCTGCCTTTCTGCCAGGGAGTTTAGGGCAGTTGATTTTCTGTCATAATTATGAAAAATGTCACCTCTGTATCATTGTTCAAGAAGAAAACTAGGTAATATAATTTATATTTTTTCGCTTTTTCTACATGTAACAAATAGGGAAGCAGGTTGAGGAGGTGACAAGAAGACGCCAGATAGCAAATCTATTAAAAGTAGTAAACCAAAAAATGACAAACATTGGATGAAGTCATAATGCCAAGTGATTAATAAATAAGTAATGACAAAAAAATTATGATAACCGATGTATTTTTCCATAAGTCTGCTGTGTTAGCAATTATAATGTTACCTACCTTATTTAGTAGTTTGTTTAATACTGTAGTTTGTTTAACAGTAAGTTAAACAACACGTTAAACAACCCACTACAACATGGTGATACATCTATGTGTGAATTAATATTAGGCTATTGTAGATGTACCATTGTTCAATATGATGTTAAGTGGCAGATCAGTGGGCTTGCTTGGCCACTGTCCTAGACGAAATCTAAACTGTGTGGAGGTTGCAAGATAATTTAATAATTATATAATGAACACATGGGGAACATATGAACCTAAAATAACAGAGAAAAGAAAAAGAGACATACATTATTTTTTAAGTACAAACGCTAAGTACAAAAAGTCCCCATGTTGATGCCGGACAGATCTTTCAATACAAGTGCTTGCTTTGTTAAACTTTATATCTTTTGAATAAACTGATTTTGCACTGTTTATAAGCTTTCTTAGTTGTGTGTATACTAATGTTGTATGTATACTAATTACACTGATAGAACATGCAAATTAGAATTATACTGTGTCTAACAGCAGTCCGATGTAATGTTTTAAAGATGAGTATGTTGTGTACATTGGAGCCTCATTTTGAAATCTGCTTGGGTGTAACACCACTGTCTGGACTATCATGTTGGTTTGTCCCATGTTGTGACCATATTTGGAGTTCCTGTTGTTGTCCTGTCTAATTAGGCTCACCTGTTTTGTAGTTAGTGTTTGATAAGTGTCCTTTTTAAAGTTTGTTCATGTTCAGTCAATTATTGAAGTAATGTTGTGTGTTCTCTGTGTTGCCTGGTCATGCCTGTATTGTTCTTGGATTAAAAACCTTTATTCTATGTTGCTCATGCCTGCTTTTTGAGCGTACCATTACATTGGGGCCCCCAAAATGCTATTGCCAGCCCTGATATAGACAATTAAATTTACAGTTAGCAACGCTAATGTATGCTTTATAAAGAAATCTGCAATTATACTATAAAACCAATATTCTGTGCATTTTATAATTTTCCTGTTTTTATAAATTGTTTTGTCTTTATGGTACACTGAAAGCACTATATAAACTTTTTTTTACATTTGGCAGACACATATCCAAAGCTACTTGCAGCACATTCAAGTTAAACATTTTGTATACCCTGGAAATCAAACCCATGACCTTTTGCACTGCTAACACAATGATTTATGAAGCTACAATGCCAGTGAACACAATGAATTGAGCTACAGGAACACAATCATTTCTAATAAAGCATTTTTGTTAAAAGTAGATATAACACACATATATATATATGCTATTATGGTTAATCTAAATATTTAGATTTTTAGGTATACAAGTTTTTTTATATTAAATCCTTATGGCCCATCTGTGCTTCCAAACAGTGTACCTATCTTACACAAAATCGCTTAAGTATAACCCAGTTCAAATGATTGTCAATCAAGAACCCAAGAAATTTGTACTGTTTTGTGATTACAAAGAATTGCAACATTATGAAACCGGATGGGGAAAAAAAACAGTTTATATAATGTCCGGTATGATCAACTCATCATCTGTTTCCTCAACATCTTCCTGATGGTTCTCCTCATGCTCAGCCTTCTCTCTCTCGCTTGCCTGAATGTAGTTGTCTTCAATAAAGCCATCATCATCATCATCATTATCCTCACCTGAACTGTCCGTGCTCGCATGGATCATTCTTCCCCTCATGCCTCGGACTGGCACTCCTCCCTCCAGAGCCCCAGCTTGGCTGAACTGGCTGGCTGTATCTCCCTCTAGTAGTAAATCTTGAGTGTTTCTAGGCAAGCAGCACCAGGAAAGATGGTATTTCACACCCACTGCTATCAGGAGGGTGATGGAAAGAACTCCTACCACAGCACCGAGCACAGACGGCCATGTGGAGTGCAATTCAGCACTGGAATCTGTGGCTGATGAAAAACACTTAATGAAACACTTCCAAAGGACTATTTTGACATCCTAACAGTACAATTCTCTTTGATGCTGTCATGATTTGCTCATGACAAGAAAATGAATGCTTAATTTGTGCCTGCCAGGGTTATACAGAGTTATACATTTACACAGTGATGTTCATGACAGTATTCATGTATGAATTAATTTGTTTGCTAAGAGAAGCTGGACATTAAACAGATGCACTGACCATTGTTTTTCATGAGCGCCAGTATTTCATTACCCTCCATTTGCTGAGAATCTGAAGATCTTTCCAAGGTATGAGGAACATAGGGATGTGATGAAAAATGATCTTGTTTTTGTGGACGAGCCAAACATTCATGTGCAGACATTACAATGACCATGTATGTAAAAAGAACCATATTGAGTTTGTGGTGCATATGTCCCATGATGCAGTATCTCCTAAAAATAAAAAAGTACTTATTTTCACTTCAAATTGGCTTCATTCTGTCACACCACACAGTAATTTCAGATTACTTAAAAAGTCCATGACTTCCTGATATTAACATATACAATAAAACGGTACAGTTTTGGTATCCCATTTAAATTGTTTAGTTAACAAAAAGTATGACAGAAGTACCATAAAACCTGTCATGTTACACAGAACCTTTTGCTTTTTGTATATGTATGTGTGCGCTTGTTGGACTCTAGCTGTAGGGCCAAAATGTCCTCAATTTTAAAAAGCTGTCCTCAAGAACATAGTGAATATTGTTGAATACCCACTTGTAAGCTGGACCTCACTAGTTAAAAATGCTTATATGATGCCCAGATGATGTTAGTCTTTAAATGTAATGTTGTGCACAGGTTTCTGTGAAGGTTAGGTTTAGAGGGGGTTCTGTTAGGACACAAAAAAGATCATCAGCATGGCACAAACAACAATCTCTATGAGATCTCCTCACTAAAATAGTAAAACAAACACGTCACCATTAACAGTCATTTTCAAAATATGTACTAAAAAATTTAATATACAAAAAATAAATACTCATAAATAAGAAAATCATAAAATTGTCTTAGTAGTAAACACATACCTCTTACAGCAGTCACCTGACTTTCATGTGATAACCCAAAAGGATTATTACAGTGACACCAAAAATACACAGACTGAAATACTAAAATAACCAAAACTATTTATTACATACCAGTTGGTTAGAATAAAGCCCATATTTCTTTGTCCGTGCAATGCAATACATTGAGCGTTATTGATTATTTTTGTTTCATGTTGGAAATGTGCATAGCTATGAAAGCATTTTGAGCAAAGGTTGAAGGAGGTGTAACTGTGTTGGGTTAATAGATAATGTTTATTACAATGTGACTCATTTCTAGTTCCTTGTGTCTCTGTGGCTATCATCTAATGCAGCCACCTGATATTTACATACTGGAGTGCTTTTAGTGTGTAGAATTACAGTCAGTCTAAAGTCAGCTGGTAGTATGCTACCTTCTGCTTTTATATGTTTTATTTTTTTCTTGAAACATCACAGTTGTGCTGTGACAACAATTAGGACTTAATCTGTGGCCAATACTACTTCTAATAAAAAAAGTAAACAAATTCTTTGATAAAGTCTTTCATCGGCTCTTGAAATCTTTTTTGCAGTAATGTGTATAAATAAATTTGAGTAAGGCTTATCAATGTGTTCATTTCAGTGTTCGCAGAGGTTTTATTAATAGTGCAAAAGAACTTCATGGAACAGCATTGACACAATTAAATCATGTAAACCAACAACATGTATGCTTGATCCTATACCTACCAGGTTGCTAAAAGATGTTTCCTGAAATTATTGATCCTCCACATAGCATTATTAAATTATCATTGGTGTTGGTATATGTTGTATGCTGTTATCAGACCTTTTATTAAAAAAACACAACTTGATTCCAAGGAACTAGTAAAAAACCTTCTATTTAAAAAAAATACTGAAAAAGTGATGTCTTCACAGATATGTTCATTTCTGAAAAAATGCGAGAATTTCCAGTCAAGATTCAGACCATATCATAATAGAGAGACTGCTCATCAGAGTGACAAATGATTTGCTCTTGTCAGCTTATCGTGGCTGCATCTCTCATTTAGTGCTACTCGACCTAAGCCTTTGGTCCTCAGCCTTTGACACTATTGTCCAGAGTCTTCTCTTAAATAGGCTTAAAAATGATGTTGGCATAAATGGAACTGCACTGGCATGGTTTAAATCATATCTATCTGACCAATTCCAGTTTGTTGCTGTGAGTGAAAAGGTGTCAGATCGATCACAACTTCAGTATGGAGTGCCGCAGGGCTCAGTGCTTAGAAGCAATTTTTAAGAGACATGAAATTAATTTTAATTGCTATGCTGACAATATTTAGCTGTATATTTTTCAATGCCCAACGAGATGCATACATCCACCAAACTAACAAAACGTATTGTCAATAACAAAACTTGGATAACTGTCAACTTCTAAATTCAGACAAAATAGAAGTTTTACTTATTAGACCAAAATCTTCCACACGGAACAACCTAGAATACTGTCTTGATGGATGCTCTATAAAGCCTGCTTTATCAGCTAAGAATCTGGGTGTCCTTTTTCTGATAGCAATTTGTTATTTGAAAAACGCATTTCCAATATTTCTAAAACTGCATTTTTTTATCTTTTCGTCTATGCAAATATGCCTTTCCTGTACAGACACTGTGCAAAGTCAGGGAGGAGGGGGAACAAGTTTTGATAGTGGGCCACATTTCATCCCTACCAGACTTGGTTCCCAGAGCTAAAGCTCCTCAACACTTTGTCCCTGGCGGATTCTCTTGAGGAAGGCCTTTCTTTTTCTGGCGCAGGGCATGATAGTCTGGCCACTGGATGGGACACAGAAGACTTAGATGATTTCCCACTAGTAGTGGTAAACACCATCACTAAGCTAGAGCCCCTTACACAAGGCAGTTCTATGCCTTTAAGTGGACTGATGTGCATCCCGTGGGGAAGACTTGTGAATATGCCCCATTGTATCTGTACTGACTTTCCCACAGGAGAGGCTGAAGAAGCAGCTGTTTGGGAGTAGCCTCATCTTGGGAGCTTGCAAAAGACATCAGACATCTGCAGAGCTGCAGGCTGGTGCACATCCAATACTTTTGCAAGGTTTTATAACTTTGGGAATAATTTGTTTTCTTCCATTGTGCTGTCTCCCTGACAAGCACCTTAAAGAATCGATAAGATGTCTCCTGCTACAGCACCTTTTCCCCAGAGGTGATATTGAGAATCGTAACTCCTGCAAGTTTCTCTTTGGTAAACCCTGGACATTTTTTTAGGCAGAGAAGGGGCTCGGCATCTGGATCTGACATATCCGATTAGTTAGCTGGTAATCAGATGAAAGACATATCTGTGTTTTATGTTCAAACTAAGTTAATTAATATTCTAATTCTAATGCACTCATTGGTCATGTGGTATTTACAGGTACAGGTAATAATCTCAACAACTTAATTGTGATTTCTTATGTATTTTAAATGTGTTATACAATCTTCGGGCTATAATTGGCTTTTGGACTTATTCATGGATGACCTTCCTTAGTGTACAAAATAACTGCAACATGCTTGCATAGATGGTAATGTAAAGTCTGTAAAATTGGAAACACTGTACAAATTGATATGTACGTGCTTGTTTTCGATAAATAAGAAAAACTGACATGATACTTGGTTTTAACAATGAAAATGTTATTGTTTAAATGAAATTTCAAAAGAATAATGTTTAATAAATAACCACTGGGGATATTGTGGAGTGCACACCCATTTTCCTGGTCTCTTTATTCTTTAATTATTCAGTCTGCCTGGTCTTCTGAATGGGTGTCTGTAACAACTTAACTGAATGGTCTTAAAAACTAGGAAAATCGTAATTTAAACAGTAGTACATAGTGACATAGTGACATAGTTTGCTATTATAGTGACCCGATATATAACCTGCACTGGCAAAATGAGCCGAATTTAGCATGGGCTAAGAATAAGGTAATTATGAGTTAATTTTGATGTAATTTGGTTTTCACCATAATAAGCTCATTAAGCCCTCTTCCAGTGATCTTAATACTCCAAATAGCATTTAAACATGTAAAATTACCTTTACTCTGAGAGGTGTACCTTTCTAAATCTTTCATTTAATAAACCATGAAAAACCAGTAGTCTGCTCTTCTCTCGATGACTGGTACTTTAGATAGATGTAGCTCATTAGTTTTAATTTGGGAATACAAAAATAACAAATACTAATTTTTGAAAATGTTCTTATTGTGACTCATTTTGCCAGTACGGCACTATAACCATCTGAGCTTTTCTTCAAGCCATAACTTCAATTAATGTATTTTAATTTGTTTAGTATTCTAATAGTCATACAGGCGATGGTAAAAACCAGCAAACAGGAGTAACGGAAGCACAGCAAATCTTAAATAGTACACAGGCAGAGGTCGGGGCAGGCAGCAGACAAAAGGGATACACAGTAAACATACAAGAGAGTAATCCAATAATCAGGTAAGGGTCAAGGGCAGGCATCAAACAAGAGAGAGAGAGAGGCAAAAGACAGTCCAGGTAATAACAGGAATCAATGACAGGGAACCGCTTAGAATTGTTTGCTGGACAAAACAAGACTTCGCAATAAGACAGTGTTCTTGGGCAGTTTATATATTGTCCATAATCAGTGAAACTGGGAACAGGTGCGTGATGAGGGGGGAGTGGTCAGCCCCAGGTATGTGGGCTGATGGGAAATGTAGATCCCAAACAAGAATCC
>JAZGTK010016198.1:0-12844 GCA_036877625.1 Ambastaia sidthimunki
TAGTTATGACTATGACACGGATTATCCAGATGACTTGTGTCATAAAGAAGAGGTGGTGAAAGTGGGATCCATTCTTCTTCCGATCTTCTTCACACTAGTGGTTGTGTTGAGTTGTATCGGCAACCTCCTGGTTCTCATCATCTTGGTGCTCTACGAGAGCCTCAAATCCCTCACCAACATCTTCATCCTGAATTTAGCCGTGTCAGATCTGCTCTTCACTGTTGGACTTCCGTTTTGGGCTTCTTACTACATCTGGGGTTGGATATTTGGAGACATTGGCTGCAAAGTTGTGAGGTTTCTCTTTTGTGCTGGATTTTATAGCAGTGTGTTTTTCTTGACTCTCATGACCGTTCAGCGTTACATGGCAGTGGTCCACCCTCTCTCTGATTGGGAGAAATGCAGGGGGTTTTCGGTTGCCCCATTTATCATATGGACGCTAAGTGGAACAGCCGCAATGCTAGGGTCATATTACAGCAAAGTTACACAAGACCAATCAAACAACACATACTGTGAATATGACAATATAAAAGTGAAACGTATCTTTATTTATCTTCAAAACGCTTTATTTATTATTGCATTTCTTGTCATGGGTTCTTGCTATATGGGAATGAATCAGATGCTGTTAAAACCGCAGAGCAAAATGAAACACAAAACCATTAGGCTAATATTCTGTATTGCATTGGTGTTTTTTATTGGTTGGGCTCCGTATAACATTGTTATGTTCCTGAGATCTTTGACTGATCTTGGTTTAGACCCATTTACAAACTGTAAGGTGAGCATTAATCTGGATTATGCATTTTATGTTTGCAGATTGTTAGCATTTTCACATTGTTGCCTGAACCCGGCTATATATATTTTTATAGATGCAAAGCTCCAGAATTATTCAAGCGCGATAGTCAGCAGGATTGTTCAAAAATAGTTGAATAATGAGTCTGCTGTATAACACCATTACAAATGGAGTATATGCACAATTGTATGTTGTTCAGAAAAGTCTGGTTTTTGGTTGTATAAAACAAACATCAGACTAAAACAATATTAGTTTAATATTTAATAGTTGCTGTATCATTGGTATAACAGCAGTGGAAAATTCTATGTATCCGTATGTTTTATTTAGTGGTGTTGTGTACAGAAAGTATGGGAGAGGGCCAAGCACCAATACATGAGGGACTCCTTTGGTTAGCTGAAGTGACACATTTGCCCTCTAATATACCCTTAGGATTTATAGCAGCAAAGCAAAGAGCAATTCCTTATATATTCCATAAATTTACATTACTGTAAAATTATGTAGATTGAATAAATGAAAGTTATGCAGTTTGTGTGCAGTGAATTATGAAGGTATACTTATATTCTTCTTTTATGTGACAAATATCTTTCTGTGTGGTCTTTGTGGATGGAAACATGACATCACTGACCTACATAAACAGGAAAACAGATGTTAGATCATATCAATTTGCTTTTCAAGCAAAACATTTCACAGAAAGCGTGTTTTAGGCGATTAAACAATAGATATTGTATAACGTGCACAGTAAATATATTCAGAAACATAAGTGGACACACCTGTTTTATCTCTGCTGGGACACCTGCGTGAGCTTCAGAGAAACTGGAATTATACATTCATTAAAAAATACCTGAAAAGCATCTGGTTAAACGTACAGTATTTGTAGAAATGTACTAGTTAGCGCAGAGAAATGGTTTCCGCTTGGTTTGATGTTATATTTAATGCAATACCATTCAAACATTTGATGTGTAGGATTAATGTCCTAATGTTTTCTGGACCATAAATGGTGCAATTCTAAGCTTTTGATGCTATTACAAAACTCTCCAACACTTTCCAAAGAAGAAAACTATTACAGCAGGCCACACAACTTCTGAAGCCAGACAATAGCTTTATATAAGAAACAAAGCAATATGTAAGTCATTATCACTGACAATCTTTCCATCTGCTATAGCTTTCCATTTTTCAAACGCTAGAATCTTCAGAACATACTAAAAGAACCGCCATATAACTGTCTTAACTGTCTTATTGCCTGTTTTCCACATTCTTTCATAACTTTTATGTAGGTAATTTTAAAGCTTATAACCAAAGCACTCAAGTACTGCGCTGGAACATTTGTTGGTTAAGTACATAAGGTCACGCACTCTTATTCATTTCTAAACAAAAATGTTTTATTGCTTTTCATCATCTGTACAGGCAATATAGATCAACTTGGATGGGATAAAAGCTTTAGTTTTTAAAGTGGTCCTCAGGACTGTTGGTGAAGAGTACATTACTGCAGCTGCATATCAAAACAGCTCTTTAAATAAACCACTACGTGATGTTTCAGTGAATATTCTGTGCTTGTTCTAAACCCTCACACACTTTTCCATGCTGTCCAGTTTTGTGCAACTTTATTTATACTCAAACATAGACCTATGTAGCAGACAGATTCAGTGTATGGGTCATCATACTTGGCCTGCATGTTATTTCGCAATTCTTACTGTTTGCATATACCAAGATTTATACTAAAATAAGTTTATTTTATGTAACTGACACTAACTGATCCCTGCTTTTGCACTGTGTGTTGTAACAGCAAACTGACCATTTATTTATACCGATTACAAAAAAATGTGTCTTGTGTTTACAAGATAGTATTGTTTCTTATCCATGATACTTGGTATTCCATAAGCCCTATGATTTCTTATTAAATCATGGATGAAGCTACATAATGATGCAGAAATAATGACTTTTCACTGATAGTCTGTGATCAACAGGATTTTTCCAAAACAAATTAGCCCCTAAACAGATAAACGGTTCTACATTTTTAAATTGTTACTTCATCTTGCAAGGCAAAAACAAAAAGGTAGCAGCATTTTAAATTTAAAGAGACTTTGTTCACTTTTTTACAATTAATTTATTTTAAATATGAAGGTTTCATTATTATTACTGATTTTAAATGATTGGATTAGCTTACAACATTTCTAGCATTGAAGAAGAATGTTTCCACTCATACTCTGGCAAGTCTATGTTACAGGCTCCTCTTTGTTGAACATTTGTGATTTAGGTTTCGTGCAACAACACAGCTAGCAAACAAAACTGTGCAAAATCTCTTGAAATCATGTCAATATCACTCACCCCAAAACTTTTCAAAAAATTAAAAAACTGCACTAAGGAAATTATGCCTATTTAACAAACAATTGAAACAAAACGTTAACAAAATTGGAAAATGATGTTACATGGTCCTAAAATAGGCTTTGTGATTTTTATGATCTGGAAATGATCTAGGCAAATTTCCACAAAAACCACATCAGGAGAAAAAGAATGATAGTTTTAGAACATGAAAAGGACGGTCCAACATTTGCCCAGATTACAAAGACAGCTGTATATAATGGGGTGAAATGGGATGAGAGATCTTTGAAACCAAAGCAAAAATTCATAGAGGCAAAAATCCGTTCAAGCTTTACAAAGAGGGAAAATATTTTCTCTTCATTCTTTAACAGTAATTACAAAACTAAGCAAAGAGTTCCAGCCACTCAGTCGCTGGCTGAGAACAAAACAGGAGCCATCAGGGGCATGACAGCAACAAAAAAATTCAAGTATTAGATGTGACTTCACAGTCACCACAATAGTGGTCCCCCCCGTTGACAGCAGGTTATTGGTTTAATCCACTTCTGGGTTGTACCACTTCAGTTTGAGGAGAAAAGAGCTGATTACAGACAGCAGAATCCAGCTGGTCTGGCCCAGCAGGGAGGAGATGTTCAGAGGGTTTGTAGTGTTTGTTTGTCAGATCAAGTGAAATCGTGCGGGGGTTCCTCTCTGACATTTCCTATCTCTCTTTCCTGTGTTGCGTTTTGCACTTCCACCATTATAAAACATTCATATGACATCTGTAATGAAAAAGTAATCACAATTACAAAGCGGGTGTGATGCAAGCAAGTATAAACTGCAAGGAAGTGAAATGTTATCATGCCACAATAACCACGAGGCTCATGATGTCATTAGCCCCATCACACTCCCAACTTTCATTTTCAACCAAACCTGATGATGATTTAAGGAACATACACAGACTAGCAGGAAAGAGAAAGAGGGCAGTGACTTTATTCAAGTACTAGATACTAAATGCAACAAATAAAATCAGCTATATGGAAACAAAGGTCACCACAACTAGAGACATACAGACAGTAAGCAGTTTCTGACAGATCAACCAAACCAGATTCATCTAGTTATGTAACTAATCCTAACTTATCTGTACTTAAATTTAACATTATATATCCTTTCAATACTTTGTTGTTTTTATTTAAAATATAATGTGCATAATATTTGATGAAAATACTTTATCCCAGCTTAAGAAACTCCCTGAAAAGTGTAAACATCATTTATTAGCCTTTATTAGCACTGTCTGATAACTGACTGCTTGGCTGATAAACAGACATGTTTGCGCCCCCTTGTGTCAGGTCCATAATTATCCCTTTTAATAAATAATACCACATTTTATTTTCTGTATTCAAATACACGTGGAGTAAATTGTATATTAAATAACTGTTTACCTAAAATCAATTCTATACAACTGATTTGTATATAAGTTTATATTCAAAAATTGGCATGATATCAGCTTCTGAAAAACCCACATTAATGCACCACTATTTAACAGGTTTAGCATTCATACAGCATTACAGTGCATGTTTGTAGGCTGTGCTGTGTGAAGCTAAAGGCTGAGCTCCAGACATGTCTCCACAGATCAGTGAGATGTTGAGGTCTGATGGACTCACCTGAGCTCTGCTGTGCTGGGTTCTCCTGCAGTACATTCACATCGTGTCCACTGCCGTTCTCTCTGAAGGCCAAGAGAGGAACCTTCCTCTCCTCTTTCTTGTTTTCCATCTCCTCTCCATCTCCATCCTGACGGGACAGTTTGGTCACCATGGGAACCTCTATCACCTCCTCAAAGGCCTCCTTCTCCGTCATAACACCATTTTCTCTGGGCTGGACTGGCAGGATTGTACTGTGGAGTGGAGACTGTTAGATTACTGAACTTCTCATTTTGTACTATAATTCTCTATTGAGATTAAGCTTATCTTAAATACGGAAATATTTAAGATTCAAAGGGAAACATCCTAACACCCCAAAAATATAGAAAACGTGCAGGAGCTGACCAATCACCAGCAGAGGGCAGTGAAAATACAGATCCTCAACATACTGATATCAGATATATTCCACCTTATATCAAGTTATTCTGTAGTCAGTTTTATCCAAAAGCAACCTAAAATTGTGAAAATATTACGTATTACTATGTAATCATATGTGGTGTACCACGTTTTATTGGTTCAGTTTTAAATGTTGTTACACCCCTATCTACCAAAGATGTCAACAGCATGTGTTGGACTGACCTGTGACCTGTTGTGGACAGTATAGGTGTAATGAAGCTGGGGCCTGTGAGTCCATTACTGTCTCTGCGGTCTGACTCAGGGGCCTGGGGGGCCAACACACTGCCTGAGGGACTGCCAGACACTGAACCCGCTGAAAAAGATGATTGAGGAAATGAAAGATGTCTAATTCATGACTGTATCATTATTGTCATTAGTTCTTTTTAAATGACAAAACATTGGTTTGCATGACAGCATTAAATTGCAGCTCATTAATTTGTACTAAATACACATAAAAAACAAAATTACACAAAGTGCATTTAGCTAAAAGTGTATTTATTTATCAGAATTTAATCATATAACCGGTACTTAAACACAAACTGCTGAGCAGTATTTCTAGAAGTAATTTTGAGTAATGAATCAAATCAGTAAATTATCAGTAACAATCTCAAAATAAATCAGGCTTCATTTACAGGTAAAAGCAGAACTCACTTGAATCGTGTGTTCTCTGCTGGCTGATGTCACCATTTTTCTGAGGGGGGGTCTTCTTTACGACCAATCAAAAAGTGTTTGTGAGACAGACAAGATCTGAGCTACCAATTCCAAAAATTCCAACTATTTTTAGGCATCCAAACTTACCTGATCAGATTTCCGTGTGCGTTTCATAATTTCCTCAAGGCGCTGTGACAACACAAGCACATACTCAGATAATAAATCATCTAATATGGCAGCCAAACATGGTTCTTAATTATAACTGCTAATGGAAATGAAGTCAAAGACATGAGGTGCAGCGACCTTCTTCCTCTCCAGTCTCTCCGCCTCCTCTTTCTGGAAGTGCTTCTCCCTCTCCAGACGCAAGCGCTCTGCCTCTTCTCTCTGCCTTGCCTCCTCTTCCTCCTTCTGAACATCAGTAACACAGATAATGTAAATAAAGAGAAAACAAATGTTCTTTAACTGAATAAACTTGATGCAGAAAAAAAGTGCGAAAATGCTGATTAACTGCAATGTTATTTAACAAAAACATGAGATTAATCTAGATTAATTATAATAATAAGGGCTGTTAATTGATTAAAAACGTCAATAGATTACGTGTAAAATGCCCAGTAATTGTATTTATCATAGTCTTAGTTTTAATTATTAGTCTGTGTGTGCATGCAGACCAATGTCTCTGTAACTTGTCAATCAATGTCTGTAACTTTAAGGTGTTTATTTGTGTGTGTGCTGTGATTAATGAGATTGTGCACCTGTTTCTGCTGGCGTTCAGCTTCCTCTCTCTCTCTCTGAGCTCTCTCCTTCTCTAAACGTTTCTCCTCCTCCTCCTTCTGTATCCTCCTCTCCTCTGCCTGGCGCTGAGCCTCCGCCTCTCTCTTCGCTCGCTCCTCGGCCTTCCTTCGTGCCATTTCCTCCCTGCTGCGTCTACACACGAGTATTTAAGTTAAAATCAACTTCATAAATGCCTAGTTACAGAAATAGAAGACAACAGACAATATTCTGGAACAAAATAAAGATGTTTGACTGAACCACTTCTGTTTAACAATTATTTTGGAAGTCAGGTACACGGCTTCACAAATTAACTCTTAAAACATGCTACTGCCATATTAAAATGTAACAAACAATGGCTTATTATGACATCAGTGCTCTTGAAAATATCTGGCACACCTCTCAGCTTCCTCCTGCTGTCTCTTTTGCTCCTCTTCTCTTTCTCTCTGTTCTCTGGCCTGCCGTCGCTTCTCGGTCAGCAGGCGAGATGCTTCCTCAGGGTCTGTCGTGCCTGCAGATTGTCGCGTTGATGGATTTCCAACACCTTCCAGAGAAAGAGAGAGGTTGAAATAGAGTTACTTTTGCCTGCTGAGTTTAACCAGAAGTAATGGAATGTGATAGGTAACATGTTTGAGCATCATTATTCACCTGCAGAAGGTTCAGGTTTGGTTGCAGGAGCTTCTGGTCCAGGTTTGGTTGCAGGAGCTTCTGGTCCAGGTTTGGTTGCAGGAGCTTCTGGTCCAGGTTTGGTTGCAGGAGCTTCTGGTCCAGGTTTGGTTGCAGGAGCTTCTGGTCCAGGTTTGGTTGCAGGAGCTTCTGGTCCAGGTTTGGTTGCAGGAGCCTCTGGTTTAGTTTTAGGAGGGTCAACTTTTTCCACCATGTCTCCTTTTTTGCCCCCCTCACCCTCTGGGCTACCTCTCGGGCTCTCAGGTGTCACTCTGCTGGGCCTAAGGTTGCCTGCCGATATGGAAGGGTTACTAGCGGACAGAGACATGGCTGGGGGAGGTGGAGACCTGGACTTTTTAGGGTTAGGTGGCTTCTGAGGAGGTTTAGCAGCAGAGCTCCTGAAAAATGAACCAAACATTTATTGAGACTTATTGGGATATATTTAAAGCTCCAAAAAGTTTTATTTTAATATAGAATGAAACTTTAATGGTGACCACACCTATCAAGCAACACCCTTAACCAAGATTCTCATTAATGATTTCAATTGTATTTCAGTCTCTCTCACACAAAGATATCATATGGCTTCAGAAGACATAGACTTGAAACAACATGAGCGTGAATTCAATGTTACAGTACAGCAAATTGACTGATACTTCACAGACTGATTATTTCATAACTAATTAAGCATGACATCTAATCAGATTCACATGTACTGAAGGTATGTTCATCTGTATAAATGTACCTGTTGGGGGACGGATTGCTGACCCTGCCACGGTGCCCGACGGGTGAGGGAGCTCTTTTGGGCGTGAACAAGCTCAAAGTGTTAGTGTGATATGATAAGTTACTCCATGATTTTCTGATGTTGTCCTTATCCTTCCTGTCAACCTGCAAAGAGACACAAAACTCTGATATACGTACACAAACCCATTTAAAAACAACACACAAAGAACACCCACAAACCCTTATAAACAAAAGCTTATATGGAACATCTTCACCATATCCTTGTGAACCTTATAGTACCTCTTTATAAAAGTATGTATGTACATAGTAGCCAAAGACAACACACCAACAACAGACATTTACAGACCCTTTAGTAATCAAGCTTAATGCAATACAATCTATACTAAACGCCTAAAGTTTTAAAGGGGCCATGTCAACAAGATCTGTATTTCAAAATAAAAAGAATATCCCGTTTTATTCATTCATGACCTCTTTAAACAGAATTAGTGTTATGTAAATGAGGTTATTTTTAGTGTTAGCTCTGAGTCTGTTGGGTACAGATGACAGCTACAGTGCTAGCATTAGCCTAAAATACACTGACTGACGGAGTCTAATACAGGTCATTGGTTTTAAGGTTTCAGGCACAAGTACCTAATAACATAAGCACCTCACACAATCACATATAAACAAGGAGACTTATACTGTGAGTCAGTATAAAGACTGCAGACATATCAGATAGCAAAACAAAAAAAAAAGTGCACACAGTCACAAAAACATACAGTATACAGGCACAGACTTTTTAGTAATAAATAATGACTTACCGGGATATTCTGGGTGGTCTTTCTGCGAGTGCTGGTGTCTGAAGCAACGTAACATGCTCTGATTGGTTTTTCAAAATTAAGGCCTGCTTTGATTGGTCGCTCTGTGCTGCGTGACTGGAGGGACTTGAAGGATGTTGAGCTCATTGGGTGACAGGAGGCTGAGCGAGGACAAATGGGGATCACTGTACACCAGTCAAGTTTAACCGACCAACCAGGAAATATTGCCAGATAATTAATTATACAATACGGACATGAGGAGCAATAGGAAGGGAGGGTAGGAGGTGTGGAGAAGAGATAAGATTGGAAAAGAGATAGAAAGGGTGAATGAGTAACAGAAAAAAATGGAAGAAAAAAAGAGTGTATTAGTATCTACAAAGAACTACAAAGAAATCAGGCAACTTTATTCATCACCGAAGCGACAACAACCCGCAGAAACTGTGAGGTTATGTTCAAAATGCCATACAACCACACTACCCACACTATCTCAGCAGTATATAATATATAAAGTGCTTTCTGCATGAATGGACACCTGGATGATCTACTACATTTGACAAAGCATGCAATATAGCTCACCCTGTAACTCAACTGGTAGAGTATTACGTTAACAGAGCATAACATTATTTAATGTTACATATGATCCCTAGGGAACGTACTGATAAAAAAAAAGTATACTTTGATATACAACTATAAGTTGCTTTGAATGTATAAGTGGGTTACTTCAGAGATGATATAGCATGCTGCCATTTTTATTTCTGAGATGATATCTTCCTAACGTTTTTTGTTTATAGTTTCCAAACATGTACATGTCATTTTTTAAATAGTACACTGTATACACAGTATGTAGTAAGCACCCTTAGTATGGCATTTTAAACATACCCTGATACACCTGCAGGACTTGAGTACATTCACGTCAGTACCTCAACAGTGATGAATTAGTTCCCCTTCTTAAAAGCATTCAATCTAGTCAGAATACCCAACAACCAGTAACAAAATAATCAGAAACAACAGTACCCAACAGAAAGAAACAGACACACACAAGCCATTATCAGATATTAGCTCCAGCTCCATTTGAACACATGCACACACACGAACGCACAGAAAATCACGTGGATTTAAGATTAAGTGTTCAGTAACCAAGCAAAGCAGTAACCGTGGTTTCAGAAAGGTCTTTCTGAAAGAAGGGTTTTGTTTTAAATGGGGGTTTTGCCAAAAGCAGCTCTTACAGCCTGCTTTACCTACTCTCTCTCTCTCTCTCAACATTTGTTCATAATGACATTTACTGCCATTCTTACAAACATCTACAACAGCTTGACAAAATATAGTCAAGTTAGCCTTTTGAATAAGCATTTACAACCACCAGGTTATTGACAAAGAACTGTTAATTTTATCTTTTAATATTCAAGCAAAAACCCAATGGCAATTATAAGCATTGAAAGCAGTTACAGAGTGTATTATGCAGTGTGTGATACCTGCATCACCAGACAAAGACATGGCACTGCGACTCCTGGCCAGGTAGGAGTGTGTTGGTGTCTGTAGTCGACTGACCACTGTATTTTCCCATGAGGTCAGAGGCGTGCGACGAATACCTGAACAGACACACACACACACACACTTATCTCTTATATACAGTATTATCAATGCCATTAATTCTAAAGACAGAAGTGTAAACATGCTAACCTGTCACAAACACATCACATCTCAATAACATCACATGCAGCTATAATTTTATATTCTGTTTGGCCAGATTTATTAGTTCAGTTTGATATTGACTCATGCTTTATATTAAGATTTGTGTTGTGTTTGTGTCAACTAATCAAGGAAAAACAGGGTTAGTTAGCAGCATTAGTTAAAGACATTATGACACAGCCAATGCATTTAAGCTTCATAATGTGGCATTTCCGGCTAAAAACAAATTAGTTTGAAATTTGATTGTTCCGTCAAGGTATGATTAATAATTTCCCTTTTAGTTTTGATCTTAAGAATAAAAAGTGCTGAACCATACACAATAAGACGAGGAATGGTTTCATATTGTCTTTAACAAAATGATTACCACCTACTATGGAAAAGCATGCAAGATCTTAATACAAGATGTTAACAAGGTGAAATGACAACACAGCCCCCAATATAAAGCAGACATCATGCACTCCTGCACATGCAACAGAACTGAAGATCTCCCCAACGTTGCAAAAACAAAAATCCACAACTTCATTATCCAATAGACTGTAACATGCCATCCTTTAAACATAACACATGACTCCAGAAGTTGAGGAAGTCAGGGCTCAAGACTCAAGATACATTACTAGTGAAATATCTAGTTGAGCACAAAGCATGTTGTCAGCTTATATCCAAACTTTACTGCCATGTCTCTCAATGTTTTGTGTTCTAATACCAATTCTAACTGTTGCTTTTTGTGTAGTTGTGTAGAGTCTGGAGCCCTGTGTATCACATGTTTAAACCCAGTAGAAGAGCATTAAGAAAGTTTCCTGGAGCTCTTAAAATCCACCTGCTAATTTGTCCTGAGGAATCTTCTCTCTGGAGATTTGAGATTTAGACAGTGTTTTTTTTAACAAGCAAGAGGACGAGAGAGACGCCTGCTTCTGTAAGCCTTGGACCAACAATACAATAAACACACAATATTACAAAATCACAGCATTGTTCCTCATTCAATTATACAAAACAAATATAAACAATATAAAAAAAACACTCCAGCTGGTAGCAGGAAGTTTATGTTACAATATAAGTGTGGTATGTGAGAGCACATCTTATCCCATCCACACAACAGAAAGATTTAAAGGAATGTAAAGAGTGTGTGTTTGTGTTTACCTCTGTCTGGTGAATTCAGCAGTGTTGCTGAAGAAGAGGAAAGACGTTTGGAAATGACTGGATCTGTGTGTTTGGACAGATTCATGGTGGAAACTGACCTTCTCTCAGCATCTACAAACACACAGACATGTCATATCAGGCTTAATGCCAGCAGGTGGACAGAAGACACAAGTGTTGACAAACATTAGACAGCAGGACAGGGGAGGGTCAGAGGCTGTGGTCTCTTCTACTGTGTTAGCCTGTAGCAGTTAGCGTGTGTTGGTTGTTTAGTGCTCGTCTACAGCTATTGCTAAAGATCACAGGACTTAACAAAACCTTGATCTGCTTAATTCACCATCTGCCTTACATCTGTGTGTCCCTGAACAGACAGACACAATGACCCCTTAAACTTCAACGACATCTGTGATGTCTTTAAACATCCACAGTATCACCAATATCACATCACCAATATCTACTTCATTATAATTTATAGGGGCAAAGCAAGATTTTTTTGCACTTTTCAAATAAAAGTTTGATGTACTATGTAAATATTTACAACGAACAGTACGCAGACAAACAAAGCAGAGTTCAGGTACATATAGTATTTCTAAAGGCACAGTAGAAAAACTGCTTTAAAGTTCAGTGTCAGAGAGAAAACTGGAAACATTATCATGAAAAATTAAAAACTAAAAAGTGCTACAAATGTCTAAGACATGGCCCCTATAAAATATTAAACTACATACTTTTTTACTAAGACGTGGGTTTACAAATGCTACAACGTACCTACGAGTCATGACTAACATACTATTGGTTAGACGCTCCTATGTTTTTAAGTCTCCATTCAAAATGTACAGAAAACTGAAACCAATTACACGCTATGAACTGATGCTACAATCTCTAGCTAGTCCTACTAGTCTTCTGTTTCACACCGAGCGTCATAGTCACATTTAGAGCAAAACTGCTGGTGACGCTCCATGCTAAAAACACTCTGACAGTGTTCCATCCCAGCTAAATCCAACGGAAAAAGAGCGGAATCATCAAAACCTGAGAGAGAGAGAGAGAGAGAGAGAGAGAGAGAGAGAGAGCACAGGAGGTACAGAATCACAGAGATAAAATGAGGGAGAGAGTAAGAGGAATTGATGGAGAAGAACATAAAGGGCTGATTTAGCAAACATAAGCAGAAAATAAAGAGAGATGCCAAGCCACTTATACTCATATGAACACACACACAGCTCAGA
>JAZGTK010016199.1:0-12844 GCA_036877625.1 Ambastaia sidthimunki
ACACTTTTCTCTGTCAAACGGGATTGTAATTGTTTTCCTATAACACTGCTAAGACGTGTCTGATGTCACATACACACACAGGGGGCAGGTGGTCATCAGACAGCTATAAGTAGCTTGTAATCACACACACTGAGCAGAACAATAAGATCAAAGCGCCTCTTTCTCTCCTCCCTCTCTTTCACTCAAGCCGGTTTCTTTGACTGGCTGAGCGCTTCATAGCTGTTGTGTGCAATTCACTTGAGGCACTATGAGGAACACTGTCCACTGTATGAAGCTCTCTAATAAAAGCTGAGATGCATTGAGGGACAACATGGACAAGCTACGAGAAACCAAAGCACATAATGCTTAAACTTTAACTGGTCTAGCAGCTTTGATGCAGAAGGTTTTCTTTTATCAAAGTTTACTGTCACTAAAACCTTTAATTGTAGACAAAGATAAAGAAAGACAAGGACTTACCCACAACTTAGACATGATGTATCTGCCTCTTAGACCCTGTTTATATAACTAACTTCTGTCAAGAGGACAACCGTGTCCAAAACGGATCACACAATCCACATTCATAGGTAGTCTGAACAAGCCCACATCACATTTGTAATGTAAACACTAACCCATCATGATATGTCCCGAACAACAGGACAGTTCCTATTCCTACAAAAACACCCCCCCGCCATCACTGGCATATATCTGTCTCTACTTCCATCTCACACTACCTCTACATTCCCTCTGCTTTTCAATCATTTTCAATTTTCAATCTCAGGGGGGTTTCTGACAGACTGGACAGGAAACAAGGTCACAAATGTGTTCTGAGCAAAGTGACTTTAGTCCGAAGACAAAACCACAAAACTGACCTGCAGGACGTCTCTAAAGACTCCAGTGGCCTAACCAGTGTGTCTGTAACCTAACAGACTGTTGAAATACAAACTTGTAAACATACTGTAGCAAAAGAGTTTGGGACTTTCTAAAAATGGCTTTTGAAAAAAAAGGTGTTTGAAAATAGTTCACATCACTCATTCCTCTGGGATAAACACACATTCATAATGGTATTAAGCTAATGTGTGCAGGCTGACAAAGGCATGTCAGTGTCACACTAAAAATACATCAGAAAGCAGCCGCAGGGTTATAATGCTCGCAACAAAACCCTGCTGATCTCAAACTCTTCTTGACCTCAGCGCTGCACTTGTTCAGTAAACTGATGTCTGAACACTTTTAGCAGAAACCCACACAGACTCAAGTCAGATCTCAGCTAACAGCTTCAGGTTGGTGTGTGAAAGTTAACTGACTACAAACTATAAAACTATGAATGACAAAACAATAACATGATGACAAGTTTAAACCCTCACTGTCCAAATGTTCAATACAATAGTGCAGAAAATGTTAAAGTACTTAAACAACACTGGTGGTAGTTATTGAAATGCATTTAATGTTTGCTAATATGAATTGTTCATAATTGATGGAAAGGTTATTAGTGGAATCACAATAACATGGAAAAATTAACATTTTTGCTTGATTATGGGAGTGAGCTGGACATGTCTGTAAGGTGAGAATAAAGTCACCTCCGCCACCTGCGTGTCATTTCCCTGCAGCAGCGCGCTGCTCCGCAACACTGTGATGTGAAGCGTCAGCAGCAGCAGCCCGAGCAGCAACAGCAGCTCCGCCGCCAGCCGCACCATCCTCCTCACCCGACCGCTCTTAACACCCCGCGGTGCCGCCGGGGCTCCGCTGCCGCCTCCTGCCGCCGCAGACACTCCGATCTCCGCATCCGCCGCGGACGAGGAGCCGCAACACCACTGCGGAGCCACCTCGGGGTCCTGAGGAGCAATATTCACGGGAAAATGAGTGACCGGCTGGCCAGATCTTCAGAAAGTCCTGTGCCTCCACATCTGAAGACAAAACCGATCAAATCAAAGATACATTTACAGACCCTCAGGGGTCGTTTGCATTTAAAATAAAGTTTAATCCAGTGATGCCTTTACTGATGTGCAAAAAGATGTTGAATTGCCTTTAAAAGAATTGTCCCAAAAAAACGTAATAAATTATTGTGCCATTCCATTCAAATGTTTCGTATTTCTTTTGCAAAAACAAAATATTGGGACCATATATGAAGATTACACGCTGAGATCAGAAATCCACAATTCATCTGGTAAAAACTGAGTTTTAATCGTGTGCAGATAAACTGGCACAAGATTACCAAATTCACTTCTCTTTAAAATAAAAACTATATCTCGGGTTTAAACAGACTCAGTTACTCGTGGTTTCCCCTCTTGCGGGTTTAGTAGAAAACTTTTGGTTTGGATACACAGTTGCGCAAAACGTGTTGTCATTCTTTCCAAACCCCAGTGTGTCTCCAGAGGTGACGGTCACTGTAAGACCATCTCCAATGTCTCCAATGTGCTCAACATCCAAAGTTTCTTCTCTTGGGTTTCTGGTTCAGCTGTTTTCTGTGCTCTGCATGAGCCGTTCTTGCGCAACAATATCCGCGCACACACGCGCACCTTCTGCGTAAAAGTGTGCCGTCCAAAAACACACCACAGCTCAGGACGTGTGTGTGTTCAGTCCAGCACAAACACAGCCTGACTTGTGCACGTGAAGTCTTTGGTGTTTTTATATCCCCCACCGTCACCTCCCCTCCCTACCGATTTAACCCTTTTCGTGCCTCACCGCAGACTTGCGAGATGCCTTCACGAGTTATCTGTCGATCTGCTGCGAATAACGCAAGAGTGAGAAAAACAGCCACTATCTGAAATCACAGTTGTCATTGAGCTGGAAAAGTCAATTATGCACGTTATACACACACAGACCTTTGACTGACAGCGTGAAATACTGTCACACAACATGGGGCAAGTTGTCACAGTTGGATCCTGCAGCTGAATGACTCCAAATTGAAGTGACATTTCTGAATACTGTATAAAGCAAAAAATAACTAAATTCCTTAATGCCTTCAGTAATACTTTAATAGAAAAGTTTAAACAAGTTTACAATTTAAACATGCCACACGTGACAACTTTCCCCTGCTTGAGATTTATGAGAAATATTTTAACTATTTTTAAAAAAAGCATTTTTAAGATTTTTAAGAAAGACATGTTCAAGTATATACTACATCTGCAAATGATCCACGGATTAATTCAGTTAAAGATGCTAATGAAGTGATGAATGGGTTGTAGTTTGTGAAGGCCTGCAGCTCTTACTTTGTTTGAGTGATTATAGTTAGAGTGGCACAAGTTTCAAAGGGTGGAAGAGAATAAACTTACTGGGACCCTTCGTTGATACTCAATGCTGAGATGTTTTTTTGGAGCAGCACGATGTAATGATGGTAAAGAAGGAGGATGAGTTGACTGGACATCTGTTCTCCAGACTGACTAGACCGTCTGATACGGGGGGAGGAAACTGATGGAGATGAGCCCGTCCTGTGTGTGTCCATGTATGTTTGTTCTCTCTGTCATTTGCGCTTCTGCTGGATCATCTTTCCGTCTTTCTTTTCTGTAAACAACAGGGATTTTTTCTCTGCTTGGGCTGTTACAACCAGCAAATCTAAGTTAGCAAGTCAACCCCACAAACCCAAAGCTACATCCCATCACCCCAAACACTCTGACACTAGTCTGAGACTATAAGACTCTGAGATTGATGCTGATGCTCTGAAAATGGCCCTGTTCACACCTACTATTAAAACCTCTTTCTGGTGATTTTTTTCTTTTACAATGACATTTGCACACACAGCCTATCGAGTCAGGATACCTCCTCACCTGAGAAATCTGCATCACTATGGTGCTGGTATAACATAAACATTGATTTAAACAAGTGCAGACTGGAGCTCATGTGTCTTTATGCCCCGCATTAATCAAGTGATTATCCCACACCTGCGGAATGTGCATCTCTAAACTAATTACTAGGTTAAGGTGAATATTGGCTTTTGTGCCTAACAGTTGTCATGTTACCCTCAGCACAGCTTTCAGGTCTCTTTCAAAAGTATCAATTTAGTTTTCTCTCATTCAAAGCAAAGATGTTTGGAGTTTGGTAAAACATGTGCAGACATCACTTTTCTTACTCACTGCAAGTATATTTTTTGCAGCCAGTTAGAGTGAAGGAGGTAATTTGTGTGCTGTTGTCATATGGTTTCTATAGAGACTGTTTTAACTAGCAGAGGAGTCATGATTAAACTCTTAAGATTTTACTCTTTCTAAAGAAAATGTGAGTTGTGCTTGTCCATGAAAACATCTTCATGATACTGTGAATGTTTTGGTTGGCTGCAGAAAGTTGGTATGCAGTTGCTCTGGTTTACTGAGAGGTTTCTAGGGTGATGCTTGGTGGTTGCTATGGTGTTCTAAGTGGTTGCTGACAGGGTTTCTCCTTCACTGGAATTTGACCTTTTTATCATCCATCAGAAAAAAAAAATTGCTTTACACATGATCAGTTCATAAATGTTTCTGTTGATTTATGTTAAAATCAGAAGTAGTTTCATGAAATTCCAATAAATGCCCATCAGCCTGTATTTGTATGTCTGGGACTTGAAAGATTTACAGTGTTTATTAACTATAAATGTGACCGAGTCTATAACCTTCTGCCTTGTTCTATCTCTTTCCATTAATAAAGTTCTGGATCACACAAACACAAAATTCAGCAGAGCATAAAACTCTTTCATCTGTCCATCTCAGGATAAAATCATTTCAAGAGCTTCTGTTTTTTAGTTTTGATGTAGGTCAGTGTTAGTGAAATTAAATGTTTAATATTCAGAGCAGCTTTTGATATACAGTCTACAAACAGCCGTCACAGTCCCTCCTTATTTCCCACAAACCCCTGAGAGAAGATAATTTAACACAACTTCACAAATATGTGAAAGAGCGGGTAAAAATTAAATACATTTTTACAATATATATATTAAAAAGGTGTAATTGTAACTGGTTCCGCTCGACTCGCACCGAGTGGGTATCAAACTGATAACCAAGCTGACATGGGAGTCATACACACAAAACAGGAGGCTAGAGGGATAAAGTCCTCAGTTGGTCCTCAAAAAAAACATTTAAAAGCTTTTACAAACACTGAACAAATGTTGGAAAAGAAGAACAGTCTTGAACTGAACTGCAAGACACCTTTTACTCAACTAGCAAATGTTCTCACTGATCTGACTGCAGCCAATCAAAGCCAATCGATGGAGTCAACAATCAGCTGTCCAGTTCATAGTCTGTTTCATCATGTACTGCTGGCCGAACAGAAGATCTGCGACGAGAGAACTTCAGTCTGATGACATCTCCAAGTTCATCCAGGCTCTGGAGTACCTAGACAGAGAGAAGACCATAAAGAGAAAAGCCAAGATATTCAGAGTTTAAAGAGAGGTTACAGAGATCTTCTTCATTTTGGAAGCACAGAGATCTGTGAGGATCTTGGTGGTGTAGTTTTACCTTGTCAAGCATTTCTCTGGTGTGGGCGGCAGACACACAGAAACGAGCCCTGGCTTCTGTGATGGGTGTAGCTGGGAAACCTACAACTACAACCCCAATCTTTCTCTTCAACATGGATCGTGAGAACGCCCTGAAAGCACACATGCTCTTCATATACCGACTCATCACTCATTAAATGCAGCAGTGAAAACACTTTCCCTTTCAATTTCAATTGATTGTTTAGTCAGGACTTCTTAATACTGATATACTGATATCGCTGATGATGACTGAAAGACAAACAGAGTTAAAATAAATAAACAGTGTTGGGCAAAGTTTTGAAATTTGAAATTGGATGCCACTCATTCTCGAGCTGAAATGAACTGGCCACACCTCACACAATGCTGAACTGGATTTCAATTTGGAATGACAGAAAAATGTATTGAATTGTAATTTCAAGAATGCAACAGCCTGTTCTGTTTAATAAAGCTTCATGAACACTAAAGCGTTCTTTCTTAATGAATATTTAACGAACATAATGAGACATACAAAATTCTACATGTGAGATTTAAAACTTTTCTTGTATTATATGTTAGTAAATTAAAGCTTCTGGAAATATGTTGTATGCAAGATTCCAAGATTACAGATAAATAATTTATTCTCAAAGTAAAAAAATTCAAAATGAAACTCCACTTCCTGTTTGCTCCCTCAATAAGAATTCAGGAATTAAACTGGAATCGAAAATAAATTCTCAGTTCCTTTCTGGTGGCAAACAGGCCATAAAAACAAAACCATTAAATCAGCAGATACAGCAGAACAAATAATTTTCTATCCACTGTTAATCTAAAATCTTTCATTTATTAGCTAGAAAAACAGCTTTAAAGTTTCCAGATGTTTTTGTAAAGTGTCGCTCTTCTCCACAGACAGAACAAACAGATGCGTGATCAGATATCAACATGCAGAAGATCAGTCACTGCTGTCCTACAACTGGCTGTTGAGATTCTGTCTGCTTCCTCTCCTCCACCACTGAGTGAAGAAATCCATTCTAAACTGCACAGCTGGGCTGTCGTCTGCATTAGCCAAGAGGGAGGAAATAAAAGGGCTGACAAGCAATAGAAAGGTATAATGGAGGAGAAAAAGACAGAACGGGATGATGAAGAGAAGACCTTCACTTTGTCAGCTGAGAAGACAGCGACGAGAGAACAGAGACATGGCGGAGGGTAAACGCTGGATTTAAAAGGCCTCACAGCTGCCGTTGTCTTTGTTGCTGTGCCAGAAAGCTGTTATCTTTGGAGGAAAAACACTGAAAACGCCTGTGCAGTGATGAGCTGCTCGCATGTCATGTTTTCTTTCTGCCTCTCGTTTTCTTCACCACTGATTCATGGATCAACCAGACCATCCAAGATGGCCACAGTCCAGCATCCTCCTCTTAAAAAGACCACAACATCACATTCTTTGAAATGACCAGTGGAGAAGACTGAAGCTTTTGTAGGAGTCCTAAAGCTGTCGCATCGTTTTCCACATGGCATTCAAAGCGATCACCTTTGTAGCCCAAAGTGATCCTCACGTTGTCGTTTTATTGGCAGCCCGATATGTGGCAGGTTCACAAGTTCAGAGTGGGATTACTATAGTGTCCAGACAGTAGAAACTGTTCTTAATCACAAAGACGATGCACAGACTTAAACAAAGCTCGCAAAGAAACTTTCTCTCTAGCCCAAAGATCTAAGCTTGGGTTTCTAAAATAAGCTAAATAGGTTTTGTGTAAATGCAAGCAAAGAAATGCTGTTGTGTATACTGGAACTCTTTCAAGATTTGAGGTTATCTGAAGATTACATGTAATATGTTTGTATACTGTATATTTATATTGTATATATGTATATTTATATATGTATATTTAAATATACGTTTATATTTATATATATTTATTATTTAATTTGCACACCCAATCAGATCTTCCCAATAAGGACACATATATACATTGTGTATTATGCCACTGCATTTATTCATTTGTCTACGAGTTCATCAGTGTGTGCATTGCTTAGGAACGTATGACCTTGGGGTTGCTAGCAGCATGTTCTACCAGCTGAGCTACTGGAAAGCCAGAAGCTTCAAAAGTGTCACATTATCTGTAAAGGCCCCTAGCTGGGCAGCTGCTTACCCAACTTTCGCAGGCAGATAGAGCAGGAGTGGCACCACAGGAGAGTTGTGGTTTCCATAAACGATGAAGCCCATCTTCTTCAGCCGAGACCTGAAGTATCTCGTGTTCTCAGCCAGCTGCCGAACTCTACGCTGGCCTGTGAGGAGATGCAGACACAGATGTCATCAAGCTGAATTTGACAGCTGTTATTGGAAAAGGAGAGACCTAAAATGGGAGTTTACGATAAAGTAAAGATTATCCTTCTGGATCAGAGAGAAGGTTATGAAAGTATCAGTTACAGGAGATGCACCAAAGTCAAACCTCACAAACATTATTTACTCTGCACAGATAATGTAAAATAGCACATTAGAATACATTTAAATAGCACTGCACACACCCAATCAAAAAAGATCATGAAGGTCGGGCAAAATTGTTTTTAATCAATTTTTAAAACTACACTTACACCTATAATTTTTAAAACTTCAAACTTACACTGTAGGTACAATCAATTTTCTGCCAAAAGCTTTGCTACAGAACTAACGTTATTACAAAACAATATACTGCATGTTGTAATGATTTTGTCAGATGTCAGACTGATTGTTTTTATAATATGTATTAAAAAGTATTTGAATCTGGTCATTTGAAAACACACTGAAATGTTGTCACAGTTTCACAGTAATTCTACACTAATCTGAAGCATTTAGTGACTCCCTGCAGTAGCACAAACACTAAACAAATCATGTCAAGCATGATCATGCAATGTCATTTATTTATATAACTTTTTACGATGTTACGTTGCTTCAGAGCAGCTTTACACATAATACTGAAATATTTAAAAAAACTGAGAAAAATAATCAGACAACTGTTTTCACACTAGAATGTATAGATTTGTCTTTACACGTATTTGTAGGCACAATTCTGCTGGTGTGTTATTGCTGCAGGAAAGAGATCCGTTACAATAAACTATTAGTTTCCTATAGGATATACGCTGTCTGTTTGCTTACACTGTGATTATCTCTAATGTCCAAGTCTAGGAAAGAGGCCCAAATGAGCAAACAGGAAATGACATCATCTGCTCCACCGTCAAATCCCAGGATCAGTCTTTTAATAGCCCCTCATTAAGACCATTAAGTAGTTAGGTGAGAAGGACCAGAACCCATTCATAAAATAATCCAGGAACATAGTAACAAACAAAACCAGAAAGAAAAACAGTAACTTTCCACCACCAGAGTAAAAAACAAGTAGCTCTTAAAATGTTTTTGTCTTTGTCAAATTGCCAGTCAAAGACGATAGCTAACCTTTTGCTCCATCACATTATGACAATATGATTTCATTTTCTATCCATTTTCTCTGGGGTTTGCAATTTGTGCATCCTTGTTACTAAAACATTGAACTATGAATGGTTTAAAACCCTGATGTTGTGTCAGTAAACATCAAATAAATGCAGCAATAGACAAAACTGAGATAAATGTACAGTATCTAATGTATGTATGTATCTAATCTAATGCTAATGCTTAAACAAAAAAACATGGGATTTGTGCCTCTAATGCTTTGAATAAAAAATGAATGAATAAATAAAAGGATACTACAAGTGTTCCATAATCCTGGAATGTGTCAGAACATTACTTCCTTATGGACATTACATTTTTATTGAATTCTGAAACCCAGTTCTCCACTCTCCTGAAAACATCTCGTAATGTGCGTGTTTGTGGAGTTAGTCGATGCTAAAACAGGACCAGCTGGTTTTGTTTTGTCAGGGTGAATGGTAGACAAACATCTGTCTGTGCCAGGAGACTCTTGTCGTGTACACAGGATACAATATCTGGCACACAGTTGGAGACTAAAGATAGACATGAAGCCATGGGGTTGGTAGTAGCTGTAGTGGTTAACACTCTGGACTAGTAATTGGAACTTTGATGGTTCAAACCTCATTTTACCAACTAATATGACTAAAGACACATGAACAGCTCAATAATGATGAAAACATCTCGAGGGGTTTTACCTCCTCCTGTGTTTTAATAGTGTGAATCATGCAGAACTGGGCATGGCCAGGTCTGTCTCAAAGTTTGGCACCATAGCTTGAGGTTTTGGAAAACAACGGCATGCTTGTATATAATTACCGGTGAGACGACTGGCAGGTATTTGAACAAGAGGTGTGTTTAAAGTCAAGCACAAAAGACGTTGGCTTAGCAGAGTGAACACAACTGCTGTTAACCGGCATTACTTTACAAACTGTTCAAAAGCAACACTGGCACACGCTAAAAATAGCAGGTGAAGCTTAAACCAAACAATTAGTGCTGGATGTAGTAAAAGCTTCGATGTGGCAGATCTTTTGTAGCACATTGTGTAGCAAATCCAGAGTTGCCTTTGAGAAATGAGCATTGTAAAGCAAACTCACTGAGCAAACAAAGCATGACTCACTCTACACAGAGCAACACACCGGGCCAGTAACCACACAAACTGGTACATTTACCCAAGTCAGATATACACGTTGCATTTGGCAGATTTGGCTGTTATGTAAAGTGACACACATTCACATTCAAGATACACATTTGACCAGTACGTGTCTATCCTGGGACTCAAACCCACAACCTTTCGCACTGCTAACACAATGCTTTACCAGTTGAGCTACAGGAACAAACTGCATGTTCAACTTCTTATCCAACAGAAGCAAAACACAAAATATTGTGTCTCAGTTTTATGTGGAGTTTTATTGGAAATAGTTAGCTGGTTAGTAAGCTTTGCACTCTAGCCACCCCCTGTCTGAGCATGAATTTAAAGATCCCACAAAACTGTCCTTCTTCCTGAATTATGAAATATATAAAAATGTATGACTCTTGCTGCATTCATTTATTTTGTCCAAAAAAACTTTCTAGAGAAACAAACATCTCTCCAATTAAAACCATCCGCGTCTGACTAGCAGGAAGTTTTGACTGACTAAGATGTGCCACCTTTACAAATCCAGGAAGGGAAGTTTAATCTGTATTGTAGCTCTTAATGTTTGTATTTGTATCTAGGCTGGAATCAACCAAAGTAGCAGCACAATGCACAATTCCAACCCGTGATTATCTTCATTTATTTTTAGACAGTGATGGTTAATTCTTCTTTTACTTTAACCCAACCCTTCCTAACCTACTGAACCTCTGTCGATTACGGTGTGCAGCATAACTAAAACAAAACAAGATGTCTTTTCTAAAAACATGAATGAATGGATTAACACATATCAGAAACAGGAGGCAGCTTGGAAAAACACAACATCTGGTGCCATTCTAACTCCTAATATCTGGAAAGATGTGAAATTCCCTTGACTAAAAGTCTGCATTTATATCTTTCCTTTTACTGAAAACTGTTTTGCATGAGATACACACTGTTGTGGAATGTATTTATGTGACGATTAAATCAATGTGATGTTTTTTCTTATCCGTTTCCCCACATTTCAGAAGCGTTTGTGTGTAAATTGTGCAATTTAGCATCTCTGTAACATCTGGAGCTGTTACCAACCTTCAGTTGTGCCATCTTTTCCCATGATGCATTTCAGGGCTCTGATGATCTGTTCTACGACAGGAGGTGTCATGGCTGTAGCGTAGACCGCACTGTGAGAGTGACATCTCAGATAATCCACCAACTCCTGCACAATGAACACATTCAGCACAGTGTGAATAAACACCGACTGGCTCAAGATGATTCCACTGCCACACACTCAAAGTAACAGTTTAGAAAATGGCCATTTAAAAAGCTATACAGGCCAAGCAATATTTTAAATGTGTTGTCTGTGGTGGTTAAGCGCCCCAAGTGTAGTGATTAAAAAAAATGTTCACTTAAAAATGAAAAATAAACGATCATTTACTCACACTCAAGCTGTTATAAACATTCTTTCATAAAAAATAAACACCAAGGACACAAACAGAAAACTGGCCATCCGTGTTTGATCCTCATGCCATAACAATAAAACTACAATGGAAGTAAAGCTTTCAAAAAGGCCACAAAGCAACATAAAAATATTAAACATTTTATACTTTTGAAAGACTTGATGTTTTCTTCCTCTCTAAGTCATATGATGGTGTGAGACATGAGGACGAATGTCAGAGTTTTCTGTCATCTTTACTTCATTACTTATTTTAAAACAAATCCTTCAATGAGAAACCTGACATTCAAACACAACTTGGTTAAGGGGGACTGAACCAGTACTGAGTTTACTGTAACTGGTAGAAACTACAATAGTAGAATACTAGTTAAATTACAGACCAAGCACTGTGGTGTCCAAATTACACCACTAGAGGGAGAATAAACCACACAGCACAATTCTGACAGTATATTAATGATGACAACTGCTCCATTGGCTGCTTTACAAACGATTGTATCTTTCGTTCAACAAGGTGACACATTTTATGTCCTAAAACAAGCGGTTTTAGATAGTTTGCCCCCCATTTCACATCAATTAAACAGCTGCTAAGCAGAAGCCGAGGCCAACATCCATAATCTGTCTCTGACATCTGTGTCCACCGTGGAGGGGAGAGGACGCACCTCACGCTGCAACGGGTCTCTGCTTCCAGATGTGTCCTCTGCTTTGAGGATGAGGGCGAGGGGGCTTTTAGGGGAAAAATACTCCAAAGCAAACATCTGGTTCTACTTGGAGCTCAAGATCTGCAGTGTTTTTGTGGAAACAGCGTAAGATAAGTCAGTTAAGAGAACGTGTCCGAAATCGGCCCACATGTGTAAAGGAGCGACTGGAGGCATTTAGCAGCTCTCTTGACAAACCTCACCCTGCGCTTGTGCACCGGGTCCTCTAGCTGCAGAGAGCGTTTCATGCTGCTGTTTTTATCTACCTTCAAAATGATAAACCTGTGAGAATTAAAATAAAGAAGTTGCTTTAGACGCCCAAGTTTATGATCAAAAGATCTGTGGACTGTTTACAGCCGGGCCGGTCGGAAGTGTGTTCATTACATCCTCGTTTTGAAGTGAGCATAAGAAAAAACTCTTGTAACAGTCTGAAACTCGACATCTGCTGCGTGTGCTTTTGTGAGGCTGAAAGAGAATCTGCTTATGCACAAGACAACACACAACAACACAACAACACAAATTACAAGCTGCCGAGAGCATCCAACCATCCAATACACACACAATTACAAAACCGCCAATTTAATACATGAAAAAACAGATTTTATATTTATTTATTGTACGAATATTTTTGGTTTTTATGTTAGTCCAGAAGAACAACTATACGTATATTATAGGCAAGTTGCGTGTTAGGAGACATCTCATAAAAACAAGCAATTTTAATAGTCTCCATAAAACACAAACTGCAATCAGCCAACACTCTCACCTTATTAAAATCTTA
>JAZGTK010016200.1:0-12843 GCA_036877625.1 Ambastaia sidthimunki
CCCATCTTGCTGTTGGCAGGGTCCGATGTCTTTCCCTTCATTCCAGGAGCAGAACATCGGGTCCCACCAGAGGAGTTGAGATCATCCAGGTCCAGGTCCTGCTCGCTGGTCAGGTTCTCCTTCTGAAGAGCTTCATACAGAACGTCTGGATGATTCCAGATCTACAGGACGCAAAAGCAGCTGTTAACACATCAGGTGGCCTTTAAGAAAACAATTCTCTGAATCTGCAGGTCTTGCGAGATGGTTAACACACCTTGCAGCAGACGCAGAAAGCTTTGAGCGGGTTGAGTCCGAGCCAGCCGCTGTTTCCCGCCTCTCTGAAGCGGTTCATGAACTCTGTGTAGAGCGCCCTCTGCAGTCGAGACAGTCGTACCAGGATCACATGCTCTTCTTTCTCCGGCAGCTGCATCCGTAGGACATCGTGACCTCGTCTGAGAATGACGACAGCATTTTAGCTAACTGTGACTTTTTTTCATAGACAGATGTTGTCATATTTTTGCAGGAATTTAGAAATTAAGACAGATGCTATAAACTGATCAAAATGAGGTTATGTACATCATTAAAAAGCTTTCACTCAAAAATCACGTAAATGGTGTTTTCGTTATCGCCACCAGGGCGGCGCTCTTTAACTCACCTCTGAACGAAGCCCTCCAGCAGACTGTGCAATACGTGACTCCTGTATCTCATGAGCCGAACGTCTTGTGGCGTGCTGTCTATACACTGCCCGTTCAGAATGGGTCTCTCGAACATGTTGCTGAACTCCTGCCGCGTACCGAGGAAATCGGGTCGGACGAAATCCACCATGCACCAGTACTCGATCAGGTTGTTTTGCAGCGGATATCCGGTCAAAACCACACGCCGTCGCGACCGGATGTTTTTCAAGGCCTGGGAGGTGCTGGCGTGGCAGTTCTTGATGCGATGACCCTCGTCGCATATAACGACATCAGGCCCGGGCCGAGCCAAGGCTCTTTCGATTCCTGAAGGTCACGGAAGAACACCAGAAAAGTGAAAATGTCATATTTAGTTAAACAAATGTTCCTACTAACTTTCCTACTAACCTTTCATGAGCTCCTGCTGTCTGTCCTCCTCATCCAGGTCGATAATAACAGGTCCTGCTGGTTTTTTGGACTTCCTTTTGCGGCCTGTCACAAAGCTCTTTTTGAGGGACAGCAGGCGATACATCTCGTAGCCCATTAGCAGCACACCTCCGTCACGGGCCCACTCCTCCACCACCTTGGCCCGAGCCACAGTGGTTCTGACCAAGACACGCAAGAATTAACGATTAACATCGAAACCCAATTTGTTAACGTTCAGTTAGACTGAAGATACAGAAAGTTGATGGCGTATTCGTACTTGTGCTCATCATTGAGGATGTGAACCTTGAAGATTCGAGGTAAAACATGGGCTGGATCAGTGTTGGGGGGAAGGGATTCAGCAGCAGGCAGCCAGAGATTAAATTCAGCTAACCAGTTCTGTAGTGTGTTCACCTGAAGAGAAAGTAAGGACACAAGTGAGACACAGTTCAGCAACTATTAAGGTGGCCTCAAGATAAAATAAGACAAAACAAGTTTTAAAACAAGCAAAAACATAAAAATTCAAGATACGATCTATATAGTTACCCCAAACTCTACAATATTTTATTGAGAAGAAATTGTAGATGGAGCGTCTTTCAAATATTGGAAGAGAAAAAGTTGAAATCCATTGACTTCCCATTAGTGGTAGATGAAGAGACACTAGTATAACTAGTTGGTTAGTGGCTAGTTTACAGACACTCACAGGTACAATGGCGAGGACGGTTTTGGCTCCAGTGTGCCGCAGCAGTATGTCGACGAAGGAGATGACCTGCAGGGTTTTGCCGAGGCCCATGCTGTGAGCCAAAATACAACCAAAGCCACTGCTGTCCTTGTAGCGTTCGAGCGACTCCACCAGATTATCATACAGGAAACGAATACCACCGATCTGAAATTTAGATGACGAAAAAACAGAATAACTAAATAAACATGGAACAATACTATAAATAACTGCCGAAACACAAAACTAAACAATGCTGTCCCGTGCTAAACTCTAATGCTAAACAGTTGTGGATGGTTGCCAAGGCGTTGCTATGCAGCTACTGAGATGTTCTAAATGGTTTTTAGCATGTTGCTATTTGGATGCTAAGGGGTTCTAGGCAGTTGCTAGGGTGCTGTAGATGGTTGCTAGGTATTACAAAGCAATACATAGCCAGCACAGCCTGAATAAAAGAAAGATCTCATCTTGCAGTAAGACAGGTGTGACCGGGTGGGTGTATACCTGGTGTGGTTTGACTGCGCGGGCGAGCTGTGGGGAGAGAAACAAGTCTTCCTCGTCTCCAGGGTGGTTGATATTGACTAGTACCCTCCCCTGGATGTCAGGCTGGTTGAGAGCATCGTTCACGTGAGACCCCCCGCTTTCCTCCGTGCCGGGCGTGACTGAGTGATCTTCGTTGTTGTCTTCCTCACTGCTTATCTGCAAGGCGTCTTCATCACCAGAGCTCAACTCGATCACATCTGGAGGGTTGGATGGAAAATTAACCAATAACATCACAGCTTATTTTTCGTGAACCAATCAAATCCTAAGTATCACCATCTTATTATTTTATCTCAAAATATTCAGTTTCTCAAAAATACGTCACAGTGTGAAAGCGAAATGTCTGGCAACGGCATTGAAGGTGCTGTAGTGTGTGACTTTACCATCTCTGCGGGCAGGTGGGCGGGGCTCAGGGGGCGGGGCTTCTTTAGCCTCACCCTCATCTCCGCTGCTGTCCAGGCATATCACTTCCTGTTTGGGTCCTGGCGCTCCAGAGGGTAGATCTGAACATAGAGACACACAAAAGGAGTCTGCATATGTGCACAACGACTCAAACCAAGACTCGAACCTGCAACCTATGTGCACAACGACTCAAGACTCAAACCTGCATGTAGGGGAAAGTCCTTGCGCTGCTGCTCCAAGCGACGTCGCCTCTCCAGCTCCTCCTGCTGGGCGGCTTTGGTTCCCGCCTCTAGCTGATGTTCCTTAAGCAGCTTCCTGTCAGCCAGAACAGTTTAATCAGCATCAGCTAACAACTTATTACTCTACAACGCACATTTGCTTTCTCCGTTTATTTCACTGTAACTGTGCTTGAAAACTGTACAATTATTTGTATTTGTTTATCCAAACTCATATTGTTTGTTAGACCCTAAAGAACCTAACAAAACAAAATGGAGAGTGACTGGTTGCATTGTGTGTCAATAAGACGATTTCTTCCTGTCTAACCCGGGCGGTTCTTGGCCAAAACATGCTGCAATGTGGACCAGACTTTATGCTGATAGTCAAAAGTCAGAGTTCAACACAATGTCATTGATTTAGGCTGAATACCGAATGTTTCTCCTCATGTGAGCAGGCTTTGAGGTTTTGGACTTCTTCTTTGTGTTGCTATTGGCCGAGGTGTTGCTGCGGCTGTCTTCTGGACTGGAAGCGGGCTGAGAACCCGGCCGTGAGGACGCTCGCGAGGTGGAGGAGAGTTGGGAGGGGGAGCGTGAGGCGGGTCTCGACAAACGCTCGGGGGAGGATTCTCCAGACGGTGAGGTAGGTGCAGGGCTGGTTGGATCTCCATGATCTCCTGTCTCCATGCCCTCAAGCTGGTCTGTTGAAGGAAATACAGACCGATCAATAATTTATTTACAGCCAAAAAGGTTAGAACGGCTATTAACGAAGAGGCCAGACAGCAGTCTAATGCATTTAACACTACGTGTGCCAAAAACACATTCGTATCAGCACTCACCGCCGGCATCTTCCTCATCATCACCATCGTTCTCTCCATCCTCGTCCATCTCCTCCTCGCTGTTAAGGCCGGGCTCCAGGTCGCTTCCTGAGATCGCCTCTTCTGACATGGCGTCCCGTGGATATCCAAGAGCATTACTTACACATCTTCATCAAGACCACCTGAAGAAGAAACATGCAATATTATCTGAACATCTGCAGTCAGACCATCTTAAAGGACCGGTTCAACCAAAACAAACTTTAATAGTGTTTTAAAGAGTTTCAAGCTCAAATTGTGTTTTAAACAACAACGTAAAGCAAAAACTAGATTTTTACACAGAAGTTTCCACAGCCTGGCTTTATTTCTCTGCGAAAAATACTCTGTCGTTAGGGTGTTCTGGTGGTTGCTAGGGTGTTGCTTAGTGGCCATCAGAAATAGTTCAGGTCTCTCCATCAATGTGCAATTATGGGATATTTTTTCCACCAGTGTTATCATTTGTCAGTTGAAAATCATTTGTTCACTTAGAAAAAGTTTCACATTTTACACTTACAACTTGACTTACATCAGATGTACTGTATTCGAAACGTTTGTTTAAATTTGAACCCCAAGTATTAGTAAGAGTGAAGAAAGGAATATTATCAACAGTAAAAGCAAAACAAAAATGCTAAATATTAACAGTTAAAACAAAATTAAACGTTGGGTTTAACTTACGACAATATAAAAAATGAGGGTAAAAAAAAATAAAAAATAAAAAAAATCGGACTCACTGAACAGACTAAGAACAACCAAGAGAAGAACAGAAAAAGAACAGGAAAAAGAATGAGCAAAAAAAGAGGGATCGGGGGCCAGAAGAAATAAAAGCGTGAAAGAAAGAGAGAGAGAGACAGAGTCTGAGTTAGACTTACATAACAGAGTTATATAAGAAGACTGCATTTCTCAGCCAGTGAATGTAGGCCATACTGTCCCTGACACACTGACATATTCACATAGTACATCACAGTCTGTTACAAAACAACACGTGAGTCACACTCGAACCTGCTCCACCCTGAACCTGAACCCTCACAAAAACACACACACACACAACACACACACACAGATCACACAACAACATCTACAGCCGGTCAGTCACCACCACAACGTCAGAATCTGATAGCACGGCAGATCAGACGCGACAAAACATTCACACAGCCTTGAAACAACGCGATAGTGAGTCTGGATGAAGTTCTCCAAAGACTTGCATGGTGTGTGTGTGCCATTCAAGTCAGTCCTTGACTGTTACACAAAACTTCAAATCTTTAGTTAAATTTAAGCAAATATTGAGAAATGTATTTTAGTTTGCATCGCATTTGCCATTTAAATTAAAAGCATTTCTTCATGTGTTCATCATGTCTTTCAATGAAATCAGATGTTTAATTCTCTGCCATTAAAGTCTGCCGAGAAGTTTATGCACCTACATATGCATTTAAACCCACCATTACAACAGTGCTATTCACATAGAAACATCATCAGAAATCAATTAATCAATTAAAACTTCCCTAAAACATCACAAATAAACCCAAAAACTGCTGTCAGGGTCCATCATGGGAGTGACTGGCTGACATAACATCCACACAGGTATAAACTCAGCACCTGTATGTGCCACAAACGCCCTGCTGACATATACTTACACACAACACATCGCATTTCAACGCATTTTAAAGATTTAACAACATACGTTCGCCACAAACCTTATACATGTGTTGCGAATCGTTATTTCGCCCTGACATGAATGAGGGACGTTTACATAACTGTACCTGAGTGACCAACAGAGCTGCTAAAAAACCCTTACAAATCAATTCTCACGCGTAAAACGACCCCTAAACGATATCAGACCACCTGTGCGGATGTTATAAAACGCATTATGGGCGTTTATTGTCATTAATGACATTATCCAGATTGTTTTACACGCAAACCACGCGCTAGCGGTTAGCACGTTAGCGCGGTCTCGCTACGCTCTCTATTGTTGATGTTAGCATTCGTGCTAACGGCGCTAAAATATAACCAACAAAACGCGTCAAAGCCTTTAAACGGGTGCGTGCGACTCTCTTACCTTTTACACAAAGGTTATGATCGCACGGTTGTGTTGCGCTTCATTCAATTATTAATATTAATTTTGTTATACTCGGTGGTTCTTGTGTCTAACAGTTCGCAGGAGCAGCGGCCTCAAACGTCCCCCGATCCGCAAACGCTGAGATTAATAGTTCCGCCCCTCAAACCGTTCACACCGTTTCATAACCAGGTTGCATAAAGCGTCTTGTATTGTATAATTGACGTATCTTTACCAGAAATAACTATGCGACTTTTAAAAACAAAGAGATACATCACGCATTGGGTTTACTTGCTATTTGAAAGGTTTATATAAATGTTGTATTACTATCTTATCATAAACATGGTATTATAAAATGTAGTAATATTATTATCAACTGGCAGGCAGAGAGACAGACAACTGATAGATAGATAGATAGATAGATAGATAGATAGATAGATAGATGCATAATCACGCAATGTGATATTTAGACAAATCACAGCCGGCACTACAGCAAAATTAAAGCAGCGGCACCCAGCGTCCTTTCATCGCATTACACGCTGGCACTCGTGTCGCACTCGAATGACGTCAACAAACGCCGACGGCCCTTCTCTTTATTATGTTTACTAGCCGTCCAAATCGCCCCAAGATGGCTCAGTTGTGTACTAACAAATAATTTGTAACGTTATGGAGTGATTGATGATTTAGCAGAGAGATTCAGTGACTGATATCTGCAAAAATGAACAAAGGTTGGCTGGAGTTAGAAAGTGACCCGGGTGAGTCTGTATATGTAAGACTTTGTGTCAGCTATTATTCATCAAATATTAGGTGACAATAGTATTGTATGCTATTAGTGTAATTTAGCCTGTCACATCACTATGTATTTGTATAGTGTAGGGCTGTATTTGTAGATTTGTTAATTTGATAGGATTATTATAAGTAAACAATTTAGCATTATTTCAGATCGAGATGTATAATTACAATATTTTTGTTGTGTCTTATCTTTAAACAGGGTTATTCACCTTGTTGGTAGAGGACTTTGGTGAGTTGTCGTAATGCTAACTGCTTTCATGATGTTAATTCATGATGTTAATCATACTATGAATGTAATATATGTGGGTGTTGAAACTAATTGTGTTTGTACACAGGTGTGAAGGGGGTTCAGGTTGAGGAGATTTATGACCTGCAGAGCAAATGTCAAAGGTGAACTTCCACGCTTGCGTACGATCTGTGCTTTCTCCTTATCTGCTGCTGAAATTGTGTGATGGAAGATGTTCTGTGTGGTTTCTTCTCAGTCCGGTGTACGGCTTCATCTTCCTCTTCAAGTGGATCGAGGAGCGAAGATCTCGGCGCAAAGTCTCCACGCTGGTGGACGAAACCTCTGTGATTGACGACGAGATAGTCAATGACATGTTTTTTGCTCACCAGGTAAGTTTTTTGAATGCAGTTGTGGCTTTGGGGCCACTCTTGATAAACGTCAATAAACTTGATGTTTTTCCTGTGCAGTTGATACCAAACTCCTGTGCCACTCATGCCCTGCTTAGTGTGCTTCTGAACTGCAGTGGGGTCGAGCTAGGAAGCACCTTGAGTCGTATTAAAGCTTTCACCAAAGGCTTCAGTCCTGAGGTCAGTTATATTCTCCTCCATGCACACTTGCAGCCTTATCAACCGTGTTTAATAGCACGTTTTCATTTTCTGCGTCTCAGAGCAAAGGTTACGCCATTGGAAACGCCCCTGAGCTAGCGAAAGCTCACAACAGCCATGCAAGGTAGAGTCTGTGAAACAATATCTGTTGCCACGATGACTAGAGTCATTTGTTCTTTTGGATCTCCGTTGTGCTCCAGTGTTGTTGATTTAGTTTCTTTGTTTCCATGGAGACCGGAGCCGCGGCACCTGCCGGAGAAACAGAACGGCATCAGCTCGGTCCGAACGATGGAGGCGTTTCACTTCGTCAGTTACGTGGCAATCAAAGACCGACTTTTTGAGCTGGACGGACTGAAGGCGTATCCCATCGACCACGGTGAGAGATTGCAGAGAGAATGATAATTCTGATTGCCAGGCAAAGAACTGTACTTTATCTATCTCTCTCTCTCTCTCGCTCGCTTACTCACTCAGGGCCGTGGGGAGAGGACGAGGAATGGACGGATAAAGCCAGACGTGTCATAATGGAGAGAATAGGACTTGCAACTGCAGGGCAAGTTTAAAGATTATAAATATACATAATAGATTGTTCCTCTGTTGCCTTTTAAAGCTGCAGTCTGTAACTTTTGCCTTTTTGTCGCCATCTCTGTTTAAAACATAAGCTGTCGGAACCCGACATCTCAAATTATAAATGATTATTATAAACTTACTGTTGAGAATCAGGGTAAGATAAGGTGATTGTGTTGAACACTGATCTGTACTTGCTCAGTAACTGATTTGTGTTCATTTTAACCCAAAATGTTACAGATTGCATCTTTAAAGACATTTTAGAGTAAACACGAGAAGTTTGTTTGTATATTAAAAATTGTTGTGGATTCTTGTTTTCTTTCAGAGAGCCGTACCACGACATTCGCTTCAATTTAATGGCGGTGGTTCCCGACCGCAGGATAAAATACGAGTCCAAATTGGACATCCTGAAGAAAAACCGGCAAATTATTCTAGAGGGGCTTCAGCATGTGAAGGACAAGAAGGTGACTGTAAACTTTACAAAGTGTAAAGTTTTTCTGTCTTAACGAAATCCCCATTGTGGGCGATCTGGCTGTTGTGTGGTGAATTGTGGTGACACGATATGTCTCTCTTTCACCATGTAAAAACTACAGGTGACCCGGATATCCCAACAAGAGTCAGGCCAAGACCGTAAACAAGACTCCTCCTCTTCTGAGGACACGCCCCCTGCTGTGAAAAAGGAGGAGGGGTCAGATACACAGATACCGTTGGGTACTGAGCAAGCTCCGCCCACAGGTACACTGGGGGATTTATTTAAACCAGTTACTGCTGAAAGAAAATGGCAAAAATGCTTAGATGTAATTTAAACTTAAAAGTTTTACGTTATTCAGACATTCAGAAACATCACACTGGCCAGTAAAAAGGATTTATGAAAATGGTATGTGCCCGTTTTTCTCCTGGTTTTAGAAACTCAGGAAGGTGGTGCTGCAGTATCAAGCCCTGCAGGCAAATTTAGAACCACGGCTAAACCTCCTGCCCTGCCAACAGGGGGCGCTCCACCTCCAGCCCCTCTGCCTGTTCCCAGCCCCATCGTCCAGCGTCTACCAGCCTTTCTGGATAACCACAACTATGCCAAGTCCCCTATGCAGGTAAGACTGACGACATGATGCTGTTAGGAAACACTGAAACGTTTAGAAGGTGTGAGATCTTTGCAGTTTCATTTTAAATTTTTTAATTAAAAATGTGTCGTTTTTATGTCGGTAACATCACAACATGATTAATAATTATGACTACAGTTTAAGGCGTGTTGATTTAAAGAAAACGTTTAGCTATTTTCTTTTGAAGTTAAAACGCGTACGTACAGATCAGTATTTGTGCTTAACATCTGATGTTTTCATTGATTGTGTGTGTTTGATTGACAGGAAGAGGAGGACCTCGCCGCAGGTGTCGGGCGTACACGTTTACCCGGCCCCTCTAAGCCCACTTATTCTGACGATGAGGATGACTATGATGATGAAGAAGAGGAGTGTAGCACTACAGGTGCTTCCAGCAGGTATGTTAGCTGTCTCTCCGCATGTGTCTTCAATATACTTCAAATTCGCTATGTACTGATCAATAGCTTGACTGGTGTCAGTATTTTAAGTGATAATAGAATAAATGCTTTTTTCAGTTAGTTCCAGTTTCTTCTGTGATGCAAGTCTTAACATCACAGCTTTTTGTGTGTGAACAGCAGGTTCCGCCGGAAGGCGAGTCTTCGCGCTCGAACCGTGGGCCGCAGCGGAGTGAGCGGGGTCACGGGTATGGAGGGTCAGCTAGCGCTCAGCGTTTTAGCCGAGAAGCTGAAGAAGGAAGCCCAGAGGAAGGATGCCGTGGCGATGGCAGGTTCCACGCCTCTGAACGTCCGGACCGAGGGTCGGACGGGCGGGATCAGCATCACCTCTGCCTGCCAGCCGTCGCCCACGCCCAGTAACGAAAGCACCGACACGGCTTCAGAGATCGGCAGTGCGTTTAACTCCCCGCTGCGCTCGCCCGCACGATCGCAGGCCGCTACTCGACCATCCAGCCCTGTGGCGTCCCACCTCGGCCGCGTGCTGTTTGGGGAGGAAGACGGGCTGCTCAGGTTAGATGCCCGACACAGCCGAGCGGTTCGAGACTTGGGGGCGCTTGTGAGCTCAACGCTGCTGCATCTGCAGGAGGATGGAGTCATACATGCTCTGCCACCTACAGGTACAAACACATCAGATCAAGAGGCCATGCTGGTTTGATTATGTGGAGGCGGGATTAGTTTGCATATTCATGAGTGGGTATACTGAATGAAGCAAGTATGTAGAGTTACATTCAAGCTAAAGTTTATTGACTTTAAGAGACATTATTTGTGTTATTGAGCGTGAGTCATCTGTCCATGTTTTCTCAAAGAAACAAATGTTTGTTTTTGTAGTCTTAAATCAAAAGGTAATAACTTGACCCTCCTCTAAAACGACTTTCCTCACCTTGGTTCATGTTCAACCACAGAGACGTTGAAAGGATTGAAAACATCAGGTGGGGTGGAGAAAACCGAGAAAGAGGAGGTGAGCAGTGCTGGAGGACAGGAGGAGGTGAAAGAGGGACCATCGGAGGAGGTGAAAAAGGAGGACATTAAAGATCCCCCAGATGTCAAACCCGACAAAGAGAACATGCCGTCTGGTGACTCCGAGAGCAACAGCCAACCTACTGGAGAAAAATACACACCCAAAGTAAGACTGCAGCCTTCTGCTTTCTGCATCTGTCCTTTCTTCATCCATACAACTAGTCCTTCTACAACACTTTGGTATCGTTGTGCCAAGTTTTGCTCCGGTTTTCTTCAGAAAATCCAGTTTTTATGCAATGTTCATGCAGCTTTCCCTGTCTTACAGGAGTTACTGGCCTTGCTGAAGTATGTGGAAGCAGATATCACCAACTATGAAGTGTGTCTTAAGGAGGAAGTGGAGAAGAGGAAAAAGTACAAGGCAAGTTTCTGACTTTCTTTTCTGAATGTTTACTGCGACTAAAACGTTCTCACACTATCACTACATTACACTAAATATACTAATGCTGTTGTCCTGATCTTCTCAGATCGATGACCAGAGAAGAACACATAACTACGACGAGTTTATCTGCACCTTCATCTCAATGCTGGCACAAGAGGGTAAAAAAATCTCCTCTTCGCATTTTATTTTTTCAAATGTCCACCATTTTCTTCTGATCAGACGTTTCTTCTCTGTTCTTTGTCTGTGATGGATTTCAGGTATGTTAGCAAGTCTGGTGGAGCAGAACATCTCCGTCCGTCGTCGACAGGGCGTCAGCATCGGCCGGCTCCACAAACAACGCAAACCCGATCGACGGAAACGCTCACGACCGTACAAAGCCAAACGCCAGTGACGCTTCCACAAAACTACAGAACCACAGTTTGCCGACTAATTCTGCCAACACTGAACTGCTAAATCAGTCGCTAAAGAATTCAGAATTAGCGACACTTCATTAACACTGTTAGTGATGATACTGATTTAAAAAACTGTTTGTCAGCTTCATCGAATGGCAGAGATTTTGGATTCTTGTTAAACGTTTTCAGCTCTTTATGTCTGTGGTCTGTTGTTATTGAACCACAACCCTTGTTGCCAAATAGTTATTACTTTGTACTGTACTTAACAAATTATATACCAACAATCAGTGGGGCGTCCTGCTGGGAAAATTACAAACTCACCCATTAATGCCATTAATGTCCAGAGTGACTTGGTCTGAATTTAGACGGGTGAAAACCACCTTAACATCCAATCAAGGTACTACTGAAGATATCTGTAGTCGATCACCAGTCTCTTAATTCTGGAGTTGCTTTTTTTAATCAGCTGTGAAATGCAGTTTTAAGGACCACTATCCATTTTCATATATCTCTGTTAATACAAAAAAACAAACAAGATTCTAGATTGGTGGGACACTTTGAGATCTTTTAAGATTGTAAACCTCCAGTTGGTCAATGAATGGGTCAAAACTTGCAGTGTTTACTATATCAATGTCAGAAATAATAATAAAAGACTGATTTTTCTGAACAATTTTAAGAAGAAAAGTTACTAGTTCTCTAAGCAGTTTGTTTTAGGATGGCGTGTCTGTATGTTTGTACATATGTGTTTGTGTATCATCTGATGTCTTTGGACTGGATTCTCAGATGAAGACATTAAAATAAAAATTAGGTTTCACGTGACACAGGTTTGTTTTTCGCTTTCGTTTCTTCAAGGTTTCCTGTGTGGGTGAGGCAGTGTTTTATAAGACCTGTAGTTACAGTAATAGTATTAGTTAACCAGCCTGAAGCTCCGATATGACCTCCGCAGTTTTTCCGGTGCTGTGCGCCGCTTTATTCGCGCTGACAGTCGGTGAGTGAAACAGTTTCTTAACGCTTAACTTGATGCTTTTGACACTTTGTTCTTAAAAAAACATGCATGTCATAGCCTTTATTTTGTTAAGCGTATATTGCACTAAAATGACGCTTTAGACACACTTGATGCATTTATTGTTTTCTACACGTTGTTTTGCCAGAATCGCGTTTCTTCCTCGTTGCTGTTTTTAATGTTTTAAATGGGCTGTAAGTTTTAAAGTTGTTTTTTCGCTGTCTGCTCGTATAATGTGTAAAAAAATGCACTTTAATGCGTTTTAATAGTGCGTGTTTTAATACGTATACCGAAAATACAAAAAAATCATCGAAATGCAATAAGCATACACATTTTTACGCACTTTATTTCCATATATTGAAGTCAAAGTGACATTTCCTGGGAAATCGGACCGACACCTGAAATTATAAATCATTATTATAAACTTAATGATGCGAATCAGGGTCAGATAAAACATTGTGTTTAACACTGAT